>JAUOZQ010000200.1:0-84700 GCA_030710315.1 Anomotaenia brevis
CTTAAATTCCTTGATGGAACACACACACACACACACACACTGCCTCTCCGCTGGCTCAGTGTAAAGAGTCGGGACAAAATAGTGGAAACACTTTGAGAAATCAGCAAAATACGCTTTAATACGGTGTCGGTCGTTCACCTTTTGAGGCAAATGAAGTCTCATACATTCGGTTGTCACCAAACGTATACTCGGTCAGAGATCGATGATGATTGGACGAGGAAAATCACTCCTGTTTCAAATGCTCGACGGGCAGACCAATTCTGGAGGTTTCAACTCCACTACTCGAAACGCTCTGAGACATAGGGCGTCTTTGAGAGCAGAGATTTCCTATGTACAGCTCTTCCACGGTGGAATCCAGACCCCGTGTGCAGCTACCGGAGAGGAACATTTTTTGTGGAGAAATGGGTTCTGTAGTTGTTCACTGAGGATGTGAGAGAGTCCGACGGCGTCTCTCAGCCAACAACTTCGACAACTTTCGGCCGGACCTGCGCTCTGCTGAGGACGACGTTCCTCCTTCTCGTTCAAAGGCTGCAGTCATTGCTTTTGAGGGAGTATCTCTTGACAGTACGCCAAGCACTCTGATTGGTGAGGGCAGTTTCTGTTACTCTATCGCGTCTGCCATACCGGTAGTACTAACAATTTAGCCTCTTTGAAAGTACAAGAGGTATGCAGCTTTTATGAGGTTATAATCAGTTTTTAAACAAACAAAAATTTCAAATAAACCTGAACAAAAAACATTTAAATATACTAAATCTTAATTAACAATAGCACGTTTAGATATGTTCCTGTACCACATAAAACTCTTGAGTTCACTACTTATTTAACACACCTAATAAACGGTCCCTCTGGTAGTGAAACCATCTTAAATTTAATTAACCAGATTTCTTTTAATAATTTCCGCCATTCGAATACAAAGGTATACAAAAGACGTTTAAACTTGAAATGGTCGGAAAAGAAATATTAGAGGTTAATGAAGCTGTTCATAGCTATTATTCTGGAAATACTTGGTAGCCAATATAGGATTTCAAATTTGATAAGGTGCAAAAAAGCCGAAACATCACGAAGTAGTTTGCAAACATTTTTAAAAACGGAAACGGTTCCTGAACAGTCGTAGAATGAACTCGGTCGGCTGAAATTCCCAAATAGCCTCAGCTCCTATTTCTTCTGTGAAGGAGAATCGTTGGCATGAAGGCGGCTTTCTGAGAATTATAACTTCAGAACCTCCGTCGCCATGTTCTGCGGTAGGGAGAAGCAGCAGTCTGGATGAAGTGCTTCTTTCGGCTTCTCCAAAAGTACATTTGGCAGCCGGAGGTAGGGAATTGGGTAAAGATGAGATTCACCTGAGAAAGTCCCATTTCTCACTGCTCCACTAATTGTGTGGGGTTTTTAAAACATTCTAAACGATACGAAATATCTGCGGTCTTTGAGAGCAACGTGTTTTTCTGATTGCAGCTTTCCACGACGAAGAGTTGTGGTGGCAACTGGCTTCTGTGGGTGTCGATTGAGGAGCTCTGCAGTGACTTGCGGAGGCGCGGTCGTGCGATCCTCTCCAACAACTCGAGCGGAGAGAGTCGGACGATCTCTCGCAGTCAGCAATTGCGACTTGCGGGCAGGTCTGTGATTGGCTGCCAAGTTTTTCCATCTCTTCCTTCTAAAACGCGGCAGTCATCACTTCTGAGACAGCACCAACAATCAGGTCTCTCTGAAAGTACTGGAGGTCTGCCATTCCTTCATGTTTAGAACCAGTTTTTCTCAAATATCTGTAGAGTATATTCTTCTAAATAAACATTTTAAAAACCAAATTAATAAGCAAAAGTCATTGCAATATTGCAAACATAATTGTCTAGAACAGGTTCGAAGATGCAGCAACGCCGTTCCTGGCTTTCTTGAGTATAGAAGAGCATTCTCAAAGTCGCCACACAACCTTTTTGCTAAAACCTAAACTACCAATTTTATTAAATAATTGTGCTATTTTGAAGCCACTTAAAATAAAACCTCTTGGCTATGTTGAAAATCTAACTCCTCTTTCACTGGGTCCAGAAATTGCATGAAACAGGTCACCTAGTATGAGTTAAACACGCATTGAAGTGTTCTGAAGTGTTCAACGCATTTCAACTTAGCGATTATTCAGCTATTTTGAAAGTCAAACAAGGTAAGCAAAGGCTGGAATGTTGTGAAAATTTTCAACTTGTTTCATCTGAATTATTGGACTTTTCGGAATTGGAATTGACGCTAACTATTCGGTCGACCCTCTGAATACTAATTTATTTATATATTTAGCTGCAGATACGTGTGCATTGACTAAGAACAAAGTACAAAGCGGGCGAATGCCACTGAGGACGAGATAAACTATGCGATGGGCCAGGAATTGACAGGAGGCTGCTCTAATAGGCATAGCTGTTTTTGGAAGATGCCAACCACAAAAACTCGGTTGCCTAGATGCCTTGAAATGGAAGACAATTTCGGTGACGACATTTCGTGTGCGTATGTGAAATTTAGGGAACGCAAACAACAGGCATTTCTGGCTAGAAGGCTTGAAAAATGTCTTCAAAGTAAATAATTTACTAATTGTGGCGCATTTCTCTTGTCAAACTGACTGGAAGAGCCCGCGTATTCAAATAATGCGTTTGTGATTCCATTATGTTGATTGTAAGGGCAAAACAACGCCTAGACTAGCTTAGAGGTGGCAACATTTTCTGAGGAAGTTTTCCTACGAATCGTAACTTATCTCACAAAAATTATTTAGCAATGTAGTGGACGTTTTGGTCCAAATTTAAGGGTTAAGTTGGTATTTCAAATTGAGGATCGGAACAAATGACTATTTAAAACATCTCTGCTTACAGAGCGAATTTTGCACAGCAAAACATCAACTTAATTTGTAAATAAATTTGTAAAAAGCAAAATATATAAATAAATCACTTTGACGGGAAATTCTTAAACTGCGGTAGTGTAACATCCTTGTTGATATAATTTCTTTTAAAACCATTAAGTTTGCAACAAATAAGAATGTTTATACAAATTCCTATTTTTTCTTGAATATGCTGTATATTTTGATGATTTATAGAGACAAAAATTCAGTTGTTTTATCAAATTATCTAAATTGAACGGAATGTTCGGCTCAAGGTTTACTTTGATATAGCGGAAATTCCATTCGAAAATAGTTGACGTTAATTTTGCAATACGAATTAGCAGGCGTCATCAAATTTGCCTATAGAATAATAAAAGATTCAATTGAACTGGTTCGTCAATCACATTTCTTCCTTTCATTTAAAAAAACAAGTTTCCTTCACTGTCTGGTTCCCATGTGCGCAAGAAATGCATTACCTCGCCGAATTCCACTTTTACTTGTGAAACCTCTGAAAATTGTATGACGAGAAACTGCTCGCTCTAACACGCCCCAAACTCGGTGACAGATATATGCAAATGCTTCTCTGAGAGACAGAGAGAGGGAGATAGAAAAAGAGAGAGCCATATGTTCCCTCACTAGGAAAAAGATGTAATGAGTCTAGGAATTGCATTGAAGGTGCTTTGAGAACGGGGCGAGGGCGTTGGCGGTAGAGAAAGGCGTGAGAGCCAAGTGGATGTCTTGGCGATGGCGTGACTCACGCAGTTCTTGATAGCTACGATGTGGGGGTTGAGCCATTTCAGTGCCTAATAGGTGGATTTTAATTAATTAATTAATTATAGGACTGTATTGTTAGAGAAGAAGAAGGTCACAAGACTACGGCTACTCAAACCACTTCAGAGCTCCTCAATGAGTACCTACAAAGAGAATTTCCCACAAAAACTGTGTCCTGTCTGGAGCTGAACACGTGGAACTAAAGCTGCAATCGAAAAACCTGTGCCCTCAAAGACGAGAGGTGTTTCCAGGCGGCGCGTTGAGAGTGGTGGAGTAGGAACCTCCAGAATTCCGACCTCCAGAACCTTGAGCAGTGGAGGTAGTGGTGATGTTCACTGGGGAATCATCGTAGTTGACCTTGTCACCGATCTTCGAGGGGAGACAGCCGAAAGAAGCATTCAATCCGAAATGCTGAATTCTCCCAAGCGTACAACATGTCAGGAGTGGGTTGATCTGATGCGATCTTACTTTGAAATCTTCCATCAGGGGCCAATGAAATAAGAGCTTATGGAAAAGAAGAAGAAGGAGAATTGGCAATCAAGGTTGTTTGGGAATTTTAGTGGGTGAGGAAGTTCGTCCTCAAATGGTTGAGGAACTCTTTCTGAAGGGAACCGCCGCCAACTTTCAAGGCGATAATGCAGCACCAGTCAGTGCAGCTGAAAGTGCTAAGGAATGGCAGCACGAGGAGGTGCGTTTTAATGAGGTTCAGCGTGTCATCTGGCCATCACAACCCCAAAACTCAACCTAATAATTGACGTGAATCAGTGGTGGATTTTAGTAAGAATTCGATTTCCGGCACCGTCTCTAAAGTAACTTAATGAGGGTGTTTTCACTTTAAATGCAAATTTTGAATAAGGAACGATGTTAGCGTGCCAAATTCAAGCTAGCATGTAAGTTCGCAATACTCTTTGCTAGATTGTAGAAAAAGACTGAATAAAACAATTAGGGTTATCCTTTAATCCAGAATTCTCAAATATTCTAACTTATTTGCAGTCTTTTATAATTAAATTCCGAATTAATAGCAGTAATTTCACTTTCGATTTGACAAACATTTATTCTGAACTAATTTTAATTTGGTGCATTGACTAAGAACAAATTCCAATGCGTGCAAATGCCACTGAGTGTAAGATAAACTACTATCATATGGTAAAAACAGCTTTCACAAAAATGGTAAGTTGGAAGTCATTATTTATTCGTAAATGATTAAAAGCAGTTTTTGTGGCACGCTGGCTTGTAGCGAGAACTCGAGTGCTGCCAACTTAAGAATGTGGAAATTTTTTGAAGTACAAAAGCGTTTGTGGCGAAACAACTGTCTTTGTCTATCAAAACTCCCTCAGATATCGAACATTGGCACCTCTTTATGTGAATCACAATTGGCAATCGTAAGAAATGTCAATCGAAAGAATGTCAAGGAGAGGGCACTTATTATTCTCTTTTTATATGAAATTTCGGAAACTTTCTGCCAATCCCCGAAGAAGTGTTTTCTACGATAGTGGATATATATATCGCTCAAATGAGTGTTGGGTATTTACATTTTAATCTTCCGTTAAACGTAATTCAATTAATTTACATGCAACTGAGCATAATACTCAGTTCCGTTATACATATCCTTCAGAATTACTCCATTTTATAAAGTTAAAATTCAAACAAACTTATTGGTGCTTCGTGCTTTAAAATAAAGTTTTGTTTTACGTTGCTTGATGCCCTCAATACTGCTTTTAAATAAAATAATTTAGTCACAGGGTTTTTTTAGGGCTGATGAACTGAAGTAATTAGCTCCGATTGAGTTTATATGCACCATCAGTGCAAAAGTCGGGAAATTATCTTTAAATTTAAAAATTTTATGGCACATAACCCCCAGCGAACTAAAGAATATTAATAAAATTGATAAATATATTTTATGAAAAAGCTTTAACTAGAATATAAACCCCCACATACTTGTTGCAATTGGTATTTCAATGTAATAATAATTAAAAAACATTTAGAAACTATTTCGGCTGGAAAAATTTGATGCAATTTCTTTTGCTCTATATATTTGCTTTCAACCTTTTTTTATTGAATAAAAAGGAATTGAAGACAAATGTTGCTTTAACTTTTTTATATTTTACGGTATTATAATGGGCAGTTTCGTAATTTTTCTTTTAAGCAATAGTTTTTACAAATGATTTGTTGATTGTTTAATCAACACATCCTAAATGATGAAATACTCAATTATAGCTGATATTAAATACTAATAAATTGAATGATTTTTTATAAGAATTATAGCAATTTTATTTTTTATTACATTAAAAAATACACAAATAATTGTTTTTTGATTGTTTACCAGTGGACTCAGCTAAATATTTATTTTAAACTCCGGTTCCACTAACTAAATTTGCCCTGAGCATTAAAGCAGCTCAGGAAAATTCATTATCTGCAAAGCATTTTCATGTGATTAATATTCTCGTTATTGCATTTGAAGACATACCCTAATTAGTTGCTTCCCTTTCCTAAATGTCATTTTAAAAAATGAAACTTAAAGGAAAGATTATTTTAAATTCCACCTTTAGTCAAATAGCACAGCTTAATTACCTTATCAAGTAAAAATGCTAATAGCTTAATCACATGAATGATTAATTAACGCTTCCGCAATCTGTAATTAATAGTCTTATTTTAATTTTAAAAAATGCGCATGAATGATAAAAATAAAATAGTAACTTTTAAGACATTTGAACTTCTTAAATTGAAAGATGTCAATGTGAAACAAATCTGATATTCAAAAGTTTCCCTTAATTTAAGAATGTGATTTTTAGAATAAAAATTTTTCTCTTGTGAAAATTTTTTATGATTCTCTGTTTTTTAGGCAGCATTGTACAAGTTAATAAATGATTAACTTACAAATCATCTAGTAAAATAAGTTTTGAAACTGGATTTCTTAAACACGGTTATAAATCACAAGTTTCTAATCCAATATTTTGGTATAAAATGTTGTTTAATTGAATAATATGCCAACTAAGATCAATCAACTCTCATCCAAAGAATACTAAGTGTCTAACTATGAATCAAATTTAAAACGAATTTCTTTTAGTAGACACTAAATGACTATCTTCCTCTAAAATTATGCACTAAAGGTATATATTATATATCAGGGTGTTTTTTATTCGCTTCTGAATGTTAAATACAAAGTACCAGTTTCAGATCATGAGGGGTGAAGCATTTATACCGATAAGATGTGTTCTATTAAAGATTATTATTTCAACAATCGCAGTATGTCTACCATTAAGGTTATAATAGGATTTTCCCATGAAATCGGTCTGACCTTCTAGCCAGTGTCTACTGTTGGCATTTACATAACCGGAGATGCGGAAAATGGGTAACCTTTTAGCAGACATTAAGGGATTAGGCACCGGTCGTCACATTTTCTGGGTAAAGCCAAATGCAAGAATTGTGAATAATAAAATAATATTATATAATATTTTTGAAGGAGTTGACAAAATAGTAGGTCCTCTTACACTAGCTCCTATCACCAGAGACAGAAGAGGTGTACGAATTGGAACGTTTATTGCCCGCGTATGAAAATGAGTAGTGCACTCAAATGGTTTTATGAGGGAAAAGGAACAGATAGGCGAAATGACTCGGACCTGGCTTTTGCACACCGAGAAGAAGATTACTGATCAAGTTGTACAACCCGCCAAAATGGCGTCATGCCACCACAATATCACGACTTTAAAAGGAGATTAAGCCGAAGTCAAAAATGTGGAATTCTGTCGATGGGACAACCGAAATTCTAGTTTGGTTTCACAAGTTTACCAGGGGAGTCACATAGGTGCTGTCGAAATTTACAATAAACAAAACGAGATGTCAAATGTTGCATCAAATTAAAGATTCAGTTACCAATGTAATTTCCCTGAGTTTTTAATACCATTTTTAAATCTCCAGAATATTATATTATATTAATTATTTTTTATAACCATGAACTATAATTTATTTGCTTCTCGTTATTGCCTGCATCATAAATACACTTGTTTAAATCGTTACTATGACGCCTTGCACTTCGTCGATTAAACTTTGGAGTCACCGGGCGTACCGTCTCTTGTGGGCGCTGTTGAACGAGACGTTTATTAATCGTACCGGTTTAGGTACCGCAGCACATCGTGCGTTAGTTCACAAATGTCCCTTGATTACTGTGGGTGACTGCTTTCCTCTTCTAACTAAATGGCTTATATATGCCATCACTATCGTACACTTCCTCCTGTTTGCATTCCAGGAATTACTGAATTTCTGCTTCCAACTCTTCCTTTCGTTGCGAAAGCTGATTCTCCCTCCAGGCGGTTTTGTAAGCTCTAAAGCAGACAGTCGTCTGGAGGTGCGTCAAGGTGGAATTAGGTGGATGCCGAAAAGACCCTCTGTTACAATTTTTAACTTAGATAAACAATTATTCGGGTTTTTTCCCACGTACTTTTTAGTATTTTCGGTCTACTCGGTTCTAGGAATTTAGTTTATATAAACTCTAACTGTACGCACAATATTTCAATGCTTGTCATCCTCATAATTCTAATTAGCGATCGCATTTAACTATGATAATTTTAATTTACACCAAAATTTGTGTCCTTAATAAAAAAATTACTCTTAAAAATTCGTTGTTTTTATAAGAAATCTAGCGATGTAATTATTTTCTGATTGGACTCTCGTGTAAATATTTTACAAAATCCAAAACAAACGTCGATTGAAGATTTTGCATTTTAAAGATGGGCTGTTTGTGCAAGAATATTTTCTGATTTGCTAACTGATTAAATTCTTTTTTTGGGCGGCTGAAAGCAAGTATTGAAGAATGATAGATTATGGCATATCCGAATAGCTCTAATTACTACATCAGCTAACGTCTATTCGGTAACACTTACGTCTTCACTCTACCATGCAAATTATAGACTGTTAGTAGTGTTCACGTCGTTAAACGTTCTGCAACGTTGTTCTTTGATATTTAAGTTTTCACCTCCAAAAAGTGTGGAATAGGATGTGTGTTTCGCAATATTTGGACGCTTTGGAATGCCCACAAAAACTCTCTGAAGTTATATTTGTTTTCTGGAAGAAATCGACGGAGTAATTAACTGAAAGGCCTTAAATATCAGGGCATTCGTATTTTTCTGCATTTCTAAATTAAAATGTGTTTCAGACGACTTTAAATTCAGTAATGTCATTCCGTACGTTCCGTCAGATTTTTAAAAAATTACAAGTGACAAAATGTTACATTTTATTGAAGACTAACTTGAAAATACACTTAATTGTTGCATTAAATTAAAGCTTCAGTTACCAATCTTGGTTTAAACGCCCTAATTGCTGGCAGTAGATTGTAGCATTCCTCGCTTCTACATTGGGTGGTAGCAATGCGAAGTGGATTATTACTTGAAAGAATATTATCCCATGAAGTACTCGGTCTACGAAGCCACGAAGTCATGCAGCGCTTATCATTTCAACAGATGATGCGCTTTTCGTCTCCAGTCACAAGCAGTCTGTGAAGAATTGTGCAAAAAGGAGAGGAGAGGAGGGGAGAGGAGAGCAGACGTCGACTGGAGATTTGAGTTGATCGCTTTCACCAATTCCTGCAACACCCATTTAGGAACTATGCTTAGAAACTTTTTCAAGTTGATGATGTTTGAAGAAGGCGATGAGCAATTGTATAGCCCATTTTCCGAATTCAACTCAACTGACAAAGCAGAATAGGCTCCTTCAGAGGCTACATCTTCAAGAAACCTATTATCGTGGTCTGCCGGGCAGTGTCGGGTTCTTGGCGGGTGAAATCACCACTTCTGTGATTCGTTTGCCATCTTGGCCAAGTGTTTGTGCTCCCACTCATTCCCCTCCACAACTGAGTGAATGCCTCTGGCCACCACATCGCCAGCCGCTGAGTTTCATTTCTTCTTGGGTACTTTTTAGGCAGTAACTCTCTAAAAAGGCTTATTTTAATCCTATCGCTCTGTAAAACAAGATTTGACCATGTTAAATGTACATAACACAAATTAATAATGTTTTGCTCTATCATAATGTGCAAATGCTACTTCAGCTTTATTTAAAATAGGTAGGTAATATTAGGACACAAATTACGTACGAACGTAGTGCTTGTCATCTGAATTCTAATTGGACAAATATTTCCTAAAATGTTCCAAATTTGTGGACCGTAGGAACGTATGTTGGTGGCGAAGACAGAAGAGGTGCAAGTGTAAATCCTTATAAATAAGCCAAAATTTGTTGAAAATAAATCATCAATAGGGGTTTTCAACTCACTCCAATTATCATGATTGTTTATGAAATCGCTATCAAACATCACGTAAGACTAGAGTAACTTCAATTGTAGCTACGATGAATAAATTGTACATTTGTAGTGATTTCAAGCAGAGTTTGATAAAAGTCCTGTTCCAATTGACAGCGTGCACAACCAACCAGGAAGCAGATCGTTCAGGCTGTCTGAACAAAACTGGGGCTCCAATTGCATTGTTTTAATAAAGGCTACTCTTTTTCAATGGTTTTGTCTTTTGTTTCCTATGATTTTGTGGATAGTACTACAAACTATGTTCATTGTACCAAATCTAGTTAGATTAATTGGCTTCGCCATTATCAAACCTCTAATTTGAAGAAGTGGACCTTGTAGAATTAATTGTTTTCACTAAACTGATTGTTTATATGCCCAATTTTTAAAGTCAATCTCGTTAATGTTTAACGGAATTGTTTAAATTCGATTCTTAACATTAATCTGGCTAATGTCTGCATGATGTACATAAGGTAGAGGATACTCCTTAAAACAGGCTTTCTGAGAAATAGCTCTGAAGAAGATGCACTCCTCGGTGTGAAAGGTATTTGATTCGACAAAAAATCGTGCTTTGTGAGTCGTTCTAATCGAGCATCGTGGAGACTGTTCCTAATTTTCGCATAAGCCATGGAAAAATCAGCCTAATACCTGGGCCTCGGTTGCAGCATAGAAAACATCGTGGGTAAATGCTCAGTGTTATACCGTTGCCTCTCAGTAGTCACATTTACCCTTGATTTTAAACAGCTCGGATGCACTTCTCATACCATGAAATGAGAAACAATTATCCAGAGTCTTGCTTCCTTCGCATGATTTTGAAGAAAGAGTTGACTTAGCACACGGTGACTAGTTTGTCTACTCTGTGAATGTTTATCTTGAAGGAAATAAGTTGAACTGCTGGCTTGAAACAAATCTCACTTCTACGAAGAATTGGCGTTTTTTTCCTAAGAGAATAGAATTAGAACAAATCCTTGCTTTGTAGAGGTTGATTTGGGACCACAATTTAATTAAAGCATGATTTAAATTCATAATTTTTGCTTTTTAAATATTTTGCTTATGCTGCAAAATTAACTTCATTCTTTTAACGGATAAGGTTGTGGACAGATATAAAGCTGAAAAGTTCTCTTTTAATTATCGGAATAATAAAACAAGAATAAACTTGTTTAAATTAATAATTTATTTAACTGACTTATGTTAAATGATTCCCTGAAGCTGTTTATGCCAAGAAATATTATTTACTGATTCTTAAAATATTTGGAATATTCGGCAGCTTCTGTTCTTCAGTTACCTAAATTAGTTACATATTTTGCCCTCAAAATCCAAACTGCGAATATATTTCTGCGAATTTATAACAAATTGCGTTAACCTTTTATTTATGGAATCGCCACTAATGTATCAAACGCTTTTAGGCATGCATTTGTCTTGTGTTTATCCTATTTCTGGTAATTCAAAAAATTTAAATGTTGCTACATCGGAGCGGTAAAGTATATTTTGGTAATTTTAATCTACACATCACATAAGCGAAATCAAAATTCATAAATAAATAGCTTAGTCGGCTCTTCTTAAATTATTTTAAGTGTTTGGAAGTTACTGTTTTATATTTAGCTCAATCTAACAAATTTTTATCTTTACCAACCCGCTTTGAAGCAGCTAAAAATGTTTCATTAACAAGGTATTAAATGATTCTAAAAAACTGTGGTTTTATTATCAGAAAGTTGTTTTGTAATTTTAAAATTGAGTTTGCTTTACCTAATAATAAAAAAATATTTAGATTTTGTTAAACTTTGGGGATTTTATTCAGAGTTTCGGTGTGGTTGCGATAAAATTATTATAAATAGAGAGAACAATGTTGAATAAATCGTATTAGAACGATTATTTTTTTAAATAATAGTTTACAAGGTCTTAATTATCAATCAGTTAAACATCCGGGGAGGTGAAGCTTGCAAATCAAGCCGACTATCGACACTTTCCGTCTAGACAGGAACCGAGGAAATGGGGTCTTAGCCCTTGCGTACTTGTGGGTATCCGCGTACTGCATGGGCTTGAGCTCCACTCAGCCAGGAGCACCTTCAAAACTAATGAGAAACTTGTCTGTAATATTTTTTGCGATTTTCTTCTGCAAAATAGTTTTTTTACCTTTATAAAGGCAAAGTTTCCATGTGTTTGCCAGGCGTGATGACAGGCAATCACGTCATTTAGAATTAACACTTTCACAATAATAGAAAGGAATAATTTTGTAGAATATTATATCACGTAATTAAAACAGTCAAGTAAATGTTTTAAATCTTATTTTGTAAAGCTAATTCGATTCATTTTATTAAGTAAGACACAACCAATGATGCGGTTAATCTATATTTTTCTGTTGTCAATTTCTCTTAAAAGATTAACGATGTTTAATATGTTATATTCGGATACTTAATAAAAATTGCTAGATAAAGAAGAATTTGATAACGGATAAAAGTTTGTTTAATGATTTGCTGAAAAACTCATTAAGAATCAAGCTCTTACAAGGACGTTCCAGTTATTTGAATTCCAGCTTAAATTTTTCCGCAATTAAGTTTTATTTCATTCATTTTTATTTCTAACTTGAAATTGTGCTTAATCAAAACATGAAATTTTATATTGTTCATTACATTTACAAAAGGTTTTGGCTTTCTTTAGTATTGTAGAATGTCTGCTATACAAATCGCCGTCGCGAAAAAATGCAGCTTCCGTTTCTGCAGAACAACCTAAATTTAGTCCGAAAAATTTATTCCGACGAGCATAAAAATGTTCTTTAGCGAACGTGATACTATGCAATTCTTTCCAAATCGAATTCCTTGGTAGGATAAATTAATTTTTAATAGATAAGTTCAGATTATGTCTGATCTACGTGACTGATTCAACTCCAGGAGTATTTCAAAGTATTCAAGTGACGATTATTTAACCACATATAAAAGAAAAATCGGATTATGATAGAAGACTCTTATTATATAAAATATTAAACTCAAAAGTTAATTAAATTATTCTTAATTGCTATATTTTTATTAAATATGTGTTGTAGCATCGTCAGAAGCTATACTGAAAATTGGGTTAATTAATTTGTTGCTTTGAGCAATACAATAATTTAAAAAGTGTCAAATACTATAGATAAATTAGATGAGTAAAATTAAGTGAATTGCTAAAGCGACAATTTAAAAAATTAGTTTTCTGTGATATTTTTCAATTTTCAGACTTGTACGAATGCCTTTTATAATCGCCGTTGTTTAAATTCATAGTTAATGCTATAACATTTCATCCACGGGTTTTCTTTTGTCCATAAGCGTAAACTTACAAATGTTATTCGTCTTTTTTATTATTTTTTACAGAATTATATCAGATCAAATGCCTGATTGGTTTTAAAAATATACAAATTTGTTCAAAAAAGTTTTAATGATTCTGTTAAGCCTAATTAGGATCGTTATAGCGGCTCAATGGTTAAATCTATTGAATAAATCATTAAAAAGTAGCTTTTCTTATATTTCATAACATTTTTGCCCGAGATGGATGTGTTTGAGGCTGATTTGTTAACATTTTTGGCCCTTCCCTGGTTCTAAGCTCCCTTTATTGCGATATAATTCAACAAATATGTTAACAGCATGAATTCAACACTATTAGGAACATTTTCAGGAATTTCCAGAATTCGGTGGAGTTGTGACTTTTGGCTATTTTGATTTCTCCACACCGGGTTTGTTTACTATATCCCTAACAAAGAGAGAATTTCGCGTAAGACTGGGAAAATTTTCATTTTTTGGTGATTCATGGTGTTTGTTTCGTTTACCTGGAGTCGTTGGTTATAAAATATGTTAAGATTACATGACTTGGTGAATTCGGAGATGTAAAAATTTGGTTAAATCTAAATCAGTTTTGGCTAAAGGAAAAAACACACTAATTCAACTATTTTCGATTCCTTTTTTTAAGTTTCACTGCTACTGAATATTCCAAATTTGCGATATATAGTGTGCATATTTGCAATAAATTGCGTTAGAGACCATTGTGATCTAGATTTGGAATCTCTTTAGAGCAAATTCGTGTTGAAAACTGTGATCATAACGAAAACTTTGCTTTTTCCATGAACTTATTAAAATGCACAAAAAGGCCAAATAACTGCCTTCAAAGTTGCTTCCGACATTGTCCTCCTACTTGGGACGACATGGAAGAAAGGTTTACATTATGTCATCGCCCCTCTTCAAGGATGCCGAATTTCCGCCTTTTTCAGACAAAATCTTGCTAATGAAGGCGTTTATAAAATTGTTAGTAAAGTCGAAAAGGAATCAAACAAGCATTACATCAGTTTTTGTTTTAATTCACCTATTTCTTGTTAGATTAAACAATAATTTGTTTACCTTTATTTATAATAGTTGAATAATTTGTACAGTTGTTTTAGTGGTCGTTAGGACGCTTGGCACTTCGTCAAATACACTTTGGAGTTACCGAACATAACGTCTACTAATCGAATTAGACGTTGCTATCTGATTACCCATTATTTATCATCAATCGTTTTTAATTAATTTTCCAAAGGCATCTTTGATTGGTTCGTCCTGTTTCCTTCTTCCTAGAATAATAAAAGCACCATGATCGTTTTTAGAAGGCGAGTTCCGTAAAAATTGTCACAGCCTCAATGATTTTCGTTCCATTTCATTAGAATTTCACCAAAATTTTAAAGAAATTCGATTTTATGTCTAATTTTTTCCTTAAGAGAAAGTTATTAACCCTTTTAGAGGCCACTGTCATTTTTACACTTGATAAGTTATGTGCTCCTAATAATGCCACGAATTTATTGACCTAATTTAGTTTACAATTCAAACGAAATTAGGAAAGATTGCACAGGGCATTTAATTCAAATTCTGAATTGTTGAATTATTCTTTCACATTTATCCTTGTCGGAATGACTTCGACAAAGCAATTTTGTAATTCGTCCAACACACAAAACTTAAATAAAAAACAATTTTCAAATTCATTCACTTTTGAAATAAACAAAAAATCATGAATTGCTTAAATATGCGAGCTGAAGAAAAATTTCGGTATTCGTGGTCATTTTAATAATTCTTAATTGTAGTATTTAAACCATTTTTGATTGTTCAAATATTTTGCTTTCAATAATTTAAGAAAATTTCATACTAGTTTATTCTCACTGTTTACGCTGATAAAAGTTCACTGTCGTAATTTATTAATATTTGTGCTTCATTTAAATTGAAAATTATTTATAAAAACAGGTCTTATAGGGCGCCATTTGGGTTCTTCAAATCACCCAACAAATTTAAAAGATTTTAAAAAATTGACCACCTAAATTTTCCTATATTTGACCTATTCAACGAACACAGATAATAAAATAGTAGGAGGTAAGAGTGCAAATCATCAATCATAGTTTCCGTTTTTGGGGCCAGAAGCAATCGTAATCCTCGCTGAAGATTATCACTCGTGCTGGGAGGTGCCATAAACCAGTAATGTCCTTCGGTTTGCCCACTCTCACTTAATTCTGCCTTCAATTGACTGAATAGCTCTTGTAGTTTTAAGGGAGGCGCTGTAGAGATTTATGTCTTGGTGGGTTACGAGGCCAAACATTGAAGAAACGGCGAAATTGTTTTGACTTTTCCTGATTGCCTATGATTCCGAAGCTGCGGACCTACCACAACAATTCTTTGCAGATTTCGAAGGAAATCTGCATATAGCCATCACAGCTGGCCCCTAGTCTGTAAAAAGCAACTATTTTCCACCCATTTATTGATGACCGAGCCAATTAATCATCACGATGGTATAAATTACTCTCCCTTTCCTTAATGAATCATGTGGCGGACGTTAGAGATGTATGAATGATAAAGCATCCAGACCGATTTGAGATGATTTTGGGTGTTGTTTTGTGGCGCTAGTGTGAAAGAAATTGGCCCACGAATGCTTGGCGTACTGTCGAGAGGTCCTGTCTCAGAAAGTAGTGACTGTTGCACTTGAAAGAGAAGGAAAAAACGTCGTCTTCGGCAAAGCTCAGGTCTGGCCGAAAGTTGTTGAAGTTGCTGGCTGAGAAGGACCGTCAGACTCTCTCACATCGAAATCTTAGAGAGGAGTACGAGACGACGTTTCCTAAAATCACTGTAGAGCTCCTCAATGGACAACTATAAAAACCCAGTTTCCACAACGGAAGAGTTGCAACTAGATAACCTCTGCTCTCAAAGACGTCAAATGTTTCAAAGCTTTTAGAATGCCGGAGTAGAAACCTTTAGAATACGTCCCTCCTCGAGCAGTGGAAAAAGCGGTGATATTCACTGACGAATAGTTGTAGTTTACCTCGTTACCAATCTTCGACTGTGTGAACTAGAAAGGAAGCATTTAATCCTCCCGGTAGTAAAAAGTATTGCGAGGTGATGTGGGTGCTAATTGTTGGAATTACGCTGCCGGACAAAAGATTCTCCTTCATGGAAGAAGAATTAACAGCGAGACTATTCAGAAATTGGGTAATCGCTAACCTTTTAAGACGATAATGCAGCAACAATCCAGTAGATGTGAAAAATTGTAACGCATCTGAAGAAAATGCTTAGTTAAATTCATTCCATAACTCCAAGTTTTCAGTATTGCAAAATTACTAATTTCGTGCACCAAATAATTCAGTCTTTTTGATTCATAAATTGAATTTATTGTAAAATGCTTTTTTTCGCCAACAAAAACACTTATGTAATCATTTTTTTAAATATCTGCAGAAACTCTTATTTAAATGAACATTTTGTAAAATAATAAACAAAAGCAATGAAATATGTCAAGTTTTGATTGTTAATAACATGCTAGAAGACTATGATTCCAAAGCTTTCGATGTTTAGAGTATTAAATAATTACTTTTCAAAAAATCGACGGAATTTTTGATCCGTATTTCCAAGTTTGTGACTGTATTTTTTACAGTTTGCGAATAAACGTAGTATAATGTAACTTTTTATTCAAATATGTATATATTTTAACGGAAAATTACTACCTCATAAATGTCTCACTTCGATTTTAGACCAGAAGTGACAGGTGATTCTAAATTACAGTTTAAAAGATTTTTTCTATTAATAATCACCAACTGTAAGCATTGAAAATAAGTGTCACAGATTCAGTTTAAATACAATTTTTGCTGCAAAATTGGTTACCATTAAATCCCTGCTTTAAAAAACGAAATTTAAAATTTTACACACAAATCCAAATATGAGCATTTTGTTCACCCTGTAAAGGTTAAATTATTCTCTATTTTAAGAATTCTTTTTTGCTTTGTTTTTTCTAAACCAAATTATTTTCTTGGAAATGTTATGGACATTTGAATTCAACTCCCGTCTTCTTTCTTAATAATTGCCATCTCAATACAATGATAAATTTCCCGGTGTTAACTTATTTATCTAACCAAATTGAACCCGATTAATCTCATTTGCAATTATTAATCATGGCATTTAATCTCTCCTTTATAAATAAATTACAAAAACTAGTGTTGGATTATTTTAAGTTAAGACCTTTAACGCATTCGATATTCTGTTAATTAATAAAATTTGAGTGTTCTTTCAGGCACTGCGTCTAAGATGCAGTCGAACAAATTAATGCTGTTTTATGCAAGTATTTTAGCAATAAATGTGTCGTTTAATATTAGTCAATACATCCAACAGGTTTCGAAGCTAGAAACAATGCGTAAATTCAAACTCAAGACACTTTCAGGACCATAGCACACGTGAATTTAATTTTAAACAAAAGAGGAAAAATCACTTTGATTGTAGTCATGGCGACGCTTTTGTTAAGTCCAAGACAAAATGCCACCAGTAGTTCATTCTAGTTGATAAAATTAGGGTTTACAGAACATAACTGTTAATACTTCGATTCGCAACATTTTAAATATTGAACTGAAGAGATATATACGAAGAATTAAAGAACAATTAGATTTTAATATTTCCATGTCACATATTTCAAATTTTCTTATAACTAATATTAAGTATGGGGAGATAGGCTGCACAATGTTTATCTAGTCTCAGGTCACCTCATAAATAATGTATAAATTTTAAATTTAACTAATTTAAGGAAATTTAAAGAGTAATCCATAATTTCTGATTGTGAATTAACGAAGACAACTGCATTCGTTTCATGCAGTACCAATACTACCTTTGGTCACTTGAGTAGCATCATTGGTATAATTAACATAAGTATTAGATATAATTGGGTTATCTGTGAAAATCTTGCACTCGTAGCAGCGAAATAACAAAATTATTAAAATATTATAAGCTGTTGAATGAAGCAGACAATCGAATACTACACGGGATCTTTTTCATTGTGGTAATCTGCTGACAAGATGGTTGCTTTTTCATAAATTAGATTTACAGTCCACGTTCCGGATTTTTAGGCTTTTGGTCCGGTGCAAGAGCTGACGGTGCTTTTAAGTGCAATACACCTCAATGTTTGCTATTAAGTGCATACATTTGCTATGTACAATAAAAGTTAATTTAATGTTTGAATGCCAAAATTGAAATGTTTATTTTCTCGAAGTTACGTCATTAAAATCTTATTTAATTTTTGACAACTAGTTTCTACTCTCTATTACTGTCATTCATTGGCAATTCAAAATTCAGCTGTCGTAAGCCAGTGCGTGAGCACGAAACGTCCTTTAATTTCGATCAAAAGTGTTCAATTTAATAAATTATGTATGCGAAGGAGATAAAATGCATTCCTTGGGTGACCTAAATTCCAAGATGTATTCGCGAATTGCTCTAAAGCTCATACATGATTTAAGCAATATGAGGTGAATGAACACATGCGAGGTACATTCAGAAAAGAATATCGTTTTTTACTTTTCAGATTTGAGGTTTATTTGATGGTTCATTTTCCGGATAGAGCAGTGAAATAGGGCCAAAAGGCGCTGAACCTGTAGCCATCAACATGCAACAATGCACATTATATGTACTATAAAAATAGCCTGGTTTAGACTAAATAACATTTATTTTGGCTCATTAGAATAAGTTAATAAACACCTCTGTTATTTGTGCATCCCAATAAACAAATTAACTTCGTATATCTAATGCAGTTGGCCGGTGTTTAAGAAGACAATAGATGATTAATTACAAATTAACACAAAGCTGTAAAAAATAGGATTTATTTTCCTTAATTGATTTTTAATCATTACGATTTCCTTTCTTGCACTTCAGATATTGGGCTATGTAATATTCAGCAGCAAATTTACAAATCTCTCTTCGAAGGCAGCGTTTTGCGCATTGATATCTGGAACTGTAACTATACTATAAATCTTGGCTTTAAGAAGGCTACGGGTATTCAAGCTGTGTCTCTAAAGCTAGTAGTTTTAAGAGTGTAATATACATATTAGACGACTGAAATTTCAGACATGGATAAAGCCATGAGAGTTTAACGAAAATAATATCAACAAAAGCGAAATGGAAGAATAAACTACTAACGATTCAATGTAGTTCAATCCAATTATATTTTAAAACAACCTGAGGACTTTTTAAGTGAGATGTATCAGCCATCAAAGTAATTAAATTTTATGTCAAGGTAGAGTAGAACGATAATCTGTTGGCATTTTATTTAAAGATAGCCTTAACATATTACTCTTTTTAATATTATTTGCACAATGTCAATAAAATTATGTTATTGGGTTTTGTTTAAGCTACCTAACAAAAGTCGACATATTAACTTACTAGTTGGCGCTTGCTTGGATAGCGAACAGGTAGTTCTAATGTGTTTCGAGTTATCTTTGTTTGTTAGTGTAATTTTCTTCGTTTTAAGTGGTTAATAAGTTCAAGAGTAAATTGTTTGTTTTGATGCTGTTCTAAATAGTTGAACTTTAACTATGCTTTGATGCTTATCAAGTTCCACAATGGCTGCCCTGCTGCCAGATACGCAAAGCGATACAATTGAAAGTGTATTCTCCGAAAAATGTCAGCGCATCGACATGGACGCCTATAGTCTATATCACTTTGATGAGCATACAATCGATGGCCGCGTTTATCGGTACCGTGAATCCAACGACAAAACTCTTATGACTGTTATTTGCTCAATGTGTGGTCAGGACATCATCCTGTGTTCTGTATGCACGAAGGGAGATCTAAAGTCGCGAATACAGGAGATCCATGACTTTATCCGCGCTAAGGAGGCTGAGCAGATTGATCCCAACAAGGGTCGAGGTCAGTATAACTGATCTGAAACAAAGTAATTGGGCTCACGCTATTCCTGCTCATCTATCTAGGAGTTGAGCTCAACTGCGTCATGGATTTTTATTCAATTGCTGTTTGCTAATTTATCGCTTAGATCCTAACACAATACCGGTGTTCAAGGGCTTCGTCTTCGACCGACTCTACTGAGTTCGCGTTGGATTCCTTGGGGACGATTGTACATTTTTGTAAATACTCGTGGCTACCTGTATTCAGTCCCACTGGACACGTGCAAACGCGTTCGTCTTTTCCTGCTTGCGCTTGTTCATGTGCTTTTGAAAAACCCTTTATCATCTCTATCGCATTGTATTTCAAAAGATTCATAGTGTCTTATCTTTGTGTCTTCGTTTGTTGTTGTGTGGATTTCGTGTTTTTGACATGTGACATTGGGATTTGTTCTGGCCTCTTATCAGTGGCCTAGATCTACTCACGAGTGTGATTTGAGTTCTGATATTTCGTCCCCAGGTTCCATTTTGATTGCGACTAGTGGATGTGTCCTTCGATTCCTGTTCTAAACTCCGTTATATCCTGTCTTTGCAGCTTGCAAATCATTCAAGGAAAGACACCTCATTCTCGCTGGAGGTATGTTTAAGTGGAGTCGATTCAATAGGGTGTTCAAGTGTCTTGTTCTGATCTGACCAACTGGAGCTTACATTCCCTGTTCGGGTTAAATTATACTAAAGGCAGTTTTCCCTCGAAGTGTGAGATCAGCTTGCTCCTACCCTATTCGGGGCTGCGCTGGATCATCGTCGAATTCCGCTATGCTGGTGAAGTGGTGTCATAGAATTCTATCCTGTGAGGAATTCTGTTCAGTCTTGTCATTTGTGTCTAAGATCTGCTCGCGAGTGTGAGGAACATCTGAATATTTCTCAGCCGCAAATTTTTTTGAACACCTCTTCGATGGGTGAATATTTCGTGGTTTGGCGCTGTTGTCGAGAGCAGCACTAATCTCCGTACTATTGCAAAAGCCTCCTAGTTAATCGACGCCAGAATTAAATCACTGGAGGTTTTTGACGAATCTCGTCCTTTACCAAAGGAAAGATGCGTAAAATTGCCTTACTCCAGCCCCATTTCGCGTTGCGCCGGATTGAGGAGGCCGTAATAGATGCTGCTAGTAGCAACAGCTGATATTTTGAGTTATCTCTTGTAACATTTTATTCACCAGTTCTTCCCCTTGTCTAGTTCGGTAGATTCGGGGTCCTGCTTCGTAAGTCCCGAGAGTTATTTGGACGTGCCATCCAAGTAGAATTGATGCAAAGGATTTTTTTTCCAACCAAGTTCTTCTTCGATCCTCTGTGATGGGATTCCTACTAGAATGACCTTTTCCCCTCCAGAGCCTGGTTGTTCAGACGGCGTCCCAGTTGCTGACTGTAGATTTGGCGATCCCACCAGAATTATGAGGAATTAACAGCCGTGACTGTTTAGGAATATTTATTGCCCTATGGTTCAATCATACAAAATTCTAATGAAGTTGAGCATCTCA
The DNA here is from genome assembly GCA_030710315.1 of Anomotaenia brevis. Taxonomy (NCBI): domain Eukaryota; kingdom Metazoa; phylum Platyhelminthes; class Cestoda; order Cyclophyllidea; family Dilepididae; genus Anomotaenia; species Anomotaenia brevis. Next base: position 21,564 of record JAUOZQ010000200.1, read on the forward strand.
TTTAGCCACCAACCCAGATCTCCTCAACATTACTGAGGGGTGTCTATGGTAGGCGATTTAGAGATTCCTTGACCGTGTCTAAAAGAACTAAAGGTTGTCTAAACTGAAGAATGGGCCATAATTCCTTTGGAACCAAAAATTCACAATTTGTATGGATCAATACCGTTGCTGCTAATAGTTTTGCTAAATTCACTCTAAATCAGCTTCTTATATACAGCAATTATAGTTAGATGCATAGATTCATAAAAACCGGAAACCGCAAAAAAATTTGCATAAAAATATGATTGACATTCCTGTAAAAATAAATTAATGAAAATTCAGGAAAGTTGCGTCAGTCTTGAGTAACAATCACAATAATATTTGGTATTTAGCGTGTGGAAATGATTATTTCCATTTGCTTTCTCTAGGACCTTTTACTTCGGAATAGTTCAGTCTCAATACTACTGAGAAGTAGAATCCTAAACCTATCAAATAATGTCCCTGATTTTGATTTTGAGTATTTAAGCTTTATTTGAATTTGTGGACTAGTACGGCTACTTCACATAGGTTCCTGGTCAAATACTACTAAAATCCATAAAGGTGGAATTCAGTAGAGTTCCTTAAAGCTTTTTAAAAATGGGTTTTTTGCTCGTCCCTTTTAAAACATAAAACGAACGGGAATTATTGAATAATTGAATGTTTAGTCGTCTTAAACGTGATTTTGCACTCAGATTTGCAGTTCCAAACTAGGTAACACCCCACACATTTCGTTAATTCGTCAAATAAAATGCCAAAAAGAATTCCACAAAACGAAGGAGAAACACTATGGCGCTCAGAACAAGCACTTGTGGCACACACAAAACAGTCGTCTTGTCAAATGCTACTGAAATCCTCAAAACTCGAAATAAGTAGTGCCCTCTATGACCCATCTTTGCTACACCTCTATAAAAAAAAATAAATGTTTCGCAGTTTAATCCATTAAAGTAAGTGGTTCTGTTTTTCTATATTATTTTTTTGGTTACTTTTACTACGGTTGGTTCCGGGTTTGATACTACTGAAGTCCACAAAAACTCATCTTAGTAGCACCTTATTACTCACTTCAAATTGGTTCTTTTGATCCTTTTATGCAATCGGTCCTAAAACTCCAAACATAACCGCGAAGCTAACCATTCAATGACAATGTCTAGAGAGTGTAATTAAATATCTAATTAAGTTTTTAGAAATAGGTGTGGTAATCGATTCTAAATACATTTTCCAGTTACCAATTGTCATTTCCTACTTCTCGATCATCATCCTCTACATCGAAGGCTTTTTCACGACAGTTTCGTTCATTTTTTATAATAAACCCCCTAAAAAACACTCCACCAGGATCCCAAAAGAAGCAGAAGAACCACCAACAGTTGTTAGAGCAAGTACCTGTGAGTATATTTATAGTGCAGTGGTTCAAATAACAGACGCAGACATCCAAACAAACACACGCTCATTCCAGACGACTGATACAGCTTGAAACACAGAGAGAGAGAGAGACAAAAAGAGAGTGGGAGAGGGGGAGCGCGGGATGGATAGACAGAGGGGGCGGGATGAAAAGACGCTTAGTAGTAGTAAGTAGTATATACATTTGAGAGCGAGCGAGCGAGGGAGAGAGAAATGCCATTCACAGCTGCACCGCGAAAATGCCCCTCGAGGCGGGCTGCGAGCCGGGGATGTAGACGGGCGCCCTGCCATTCCTCTCCGTCGTCTGCTGAGCCCCAGACGTCTGCGACGGCGTCGCCCCCGTCTGCCCCGGCGTCTCCTCCACGTACTTCCGCTGGTACATCGGCTGGTCGTAGCCGTTGGTGGCCAGAAAGGGGGCGGGGAACTGCGGTTCGCCGTTGTAGGGGTAATTCTCGACATAGCCGCCTCCTGCTCCTCCTCCCTGTTGCTGCATCTGGAGCTGCTGGTGGTGGTGCTGCCAGTAGGGTGTGGTTGTGCTCACCACCGGAGGGGAGATTTCTTTGAGCGGAGGACTCCAGGTGGACGGGGTCTGGGGGGATATTCGGTCCTCCTGTTTCATCACTCCACTTCCACTGCTGTACACGGAGGGATCCGGTTTCACAGAGGCCTGATGCCACTTGTCAGAGGGTGGCTGTGGTTGCTGTTGTTGAGGTTGGTTCTGCTGCTGCTGTTGTGGTTGTTGGAGGGAAAGCGGATTCTCGCCCTGGGGTGGGGAAATCTGCGACGCCTGGTAGTGCTGGGGAGTGTATTGGGTGGACGATGTGCCGCCCCTCGTCGCAGTATCGATCTCCGATCCGGTGGCCTCTTCCTCCTCGTCCTCCGAGTTGCTGGAATTCGCGGAACTTCCGCTCTGTCGACGCTGTTGCTGCTGTTGCTTCACCGCCGGATGCTGGGAGGAAGATCCCGCTCCACCACCGGCTGTTGAGGGATTCCGCCTCTGTTTGTGCTCCATCAGGAGCTCCAACATCCGTCGAAATCCACGAGCCTTTGCCTCACTAATCGGCGAACTGTCTGTGTAGTCGAAGACGTCGATAACCGCGTGGTGTTCCAGCAGGACCTGAGCAGCTTCCAGCGAGTTTTCTCGCACTGCCAACATCAGTGGAGTCCTGTCACAATCGTCTCTGGCCTCGAGCATCCGTGAAAAGCCCTTTGTGTGCGAGATTCGTGTGAGAAGAGGCGCTGCATTCAACACCGCAGCCCAGTGAACTAGGTTTCTCCCGGTTTCATCAACTCCTTGGATGGAGGAGCCTTCATCCAGCAGGAGCTTCGTCACCTCCGTGCACCCAGCCTTCAAGGAGACCATCAACGGAGTGGAGCGTCGCGATTCCACGTGTCGGGTTCGTTTCCGCGCCTCAGTGGAAGGCTTTTCCCCCGAAGCACCCTCCGGAAGAGCCTGAGTTGATGGGGCAGGTCGACTGCAAGTGATCGCCTCCCTCTCCAACCGATAGAGGGCAGTTGTCGTCTCCAAGCCATCCGTGGCGGCAGAGGCAGTTAGTGGGGACCTTCCGTCCTTGTCCAAACAGAGCAGAGCCAGGGTTTTCTCCCCCGAGGTGGGGTCTGTTTCATCGGAAACCAGGGTTCCACAGAGCCGACGGATGGCTCGGGCTCCAACATTCATCCTCGCGGCGAGATGGAGAATAGTCTCCCCGTTGTGGGGGTTTCTGGTGGTCACGAAGGAGTCCTGCTGCTGGAGCTTGTCGACACTGGAAGGCGGTATTCCACGAGCCCCGAACATCGATTGGTCGTACTCGGAGGCTTCGGAGAAGGAGCGTTTGAGGTTGTGCTGGTGCAGGTACTGCGATTGGTGCTGATTCCCACGGATGGCGACTTCGAGTTTGGAGAGTGATTCCGGGCTGAGGGGATGCAGACCGTCGGAACTGCGGATGGTGTTGGACAGTTGGTTGGTGACTGCAGCGGCGTTGTCGGCTTGACTTTGAGTCGGCTGGGGTCGTAGAGTCGTGTAACCGCCCTGGTAGGGATCGCGGGAAAGAAGACCTCGACTCTCGTTGTGGAATGACTCCTGTAAAGTTCAAAAATAAAGTCAATGCCACATAATACTGAAATAGAAAAAGAGGCAATAAGTAGCATCTTTAATTTCAGCCGATTCCTCACCGAGGCAGAGGGTGAATATCTGGCCCGTTTTCCACCTGGATGAAGCAGATCTTCCAACTGGGAGCCTCCACCACTCTTTCCACCGCCTGCGGTGCTTCCAGAGGTCGGTTTGAGTGCCTGTTGGTGGAGATGGAGACCTTCGGAGGGACGAGAAACCTGGTGGCCGGTGGGGCCAGCGGAGGTGGAGGTGGAGGAGGAGGGGGGGAAGAAGAGTGGCGGTGGTGACCAGATGCCGTTGGTGCGAACGCGCTTTCGCGCCGGCTTCCAGGGACGCCGTTGGATGACAATAAAGACCAGGAGGATGATGACAGCTGAAATAGTCGGGAAAAAAAGAAGAAGGAATTGACACTCGGTGGTGGACAAACTACTGAAAAGTAATGAGTAGTATCTCACCTCCCGAAAGCACGCAGAGCACAATGTAGAGTCCAATGGCGTCTTTTGACCTCAAAAACGGCAGTCCACCACCCGGTGAAGTTGTGGGCTTTTCCCCAGGAGCAGGAGCGAATGGATCACTCGCCACCCAGAGTTGAGCCACCGGGAGGGGCAAATCGATCGCCCTCGTATCGATTGCGGCCTTGAGGGTGTGAGCAGCCCGCTCAACTGATTCGTACATCTCCCCTGGACTGGCATCGAAGCCCTCCGGCAACAGATCCACAACAAAAGTGACCTGTAAAAATACCACGCTACTTATTGTGTTTCAGTAGACGTTATTTTTCGGTTGAAAACGTTGGGGTCGTACCCGAATACGAGTGCCACCATCGAGGTCGAAGATGAGGGGTTGGAGGGTCTTTTCGTCGATAACTGGACGAACAACAGCTCGGAGGGTGTCGGCAACGCGGGAGAGGATCGTCCTCTCCATGCTGAAGTAGGAATTGCGGTCGGTGGCAAAGACTAGACCCACGTAGCCCGACCGAATATTATCGATTGGCGGTGATGAAACGAGGGGATTTAAGCAATCGCCCCCGTCGAAGCCGCAGGCTGGAACGTTGCACTCCTGATGGCAGAAGCCGTCGCCATAGACCGCAGTGCAGTGCTCCTCCGAGGGGCACTTGGATCTGTGGAAGGAGGAGGATTAATTGGGTGCATTAGACACAGGAATTCCCACACCCACATTCCGAGATTTACGATCCCGGAGACATAAACGGACGGCCACGGGACTTTGATCAGGTTGTTTGAAGAGGCGGCGATGGCGCTGGAAATGTCATTGTGAAGTGGGTGAATAAAAACGGAGTGAGAAAATGTCGTGGAAGGGATCGGTTTCAAGCCTTTTGATTGGATTGATGCATAAAGACCTTCCATTGAAGATTATCCCCGATAATTCCATTAAGCTGAGTTGAGACTGATTTACTGATGGTGAGTTAGAGGATGATTTTTCCTAAGTGACTTTGTTTAAATTACTCCTAGCCAGCTTGTTTTACAGTTTAAGATCTATTCGAATGATTTTCAGACAACGGGTGGTTGTTGGCGAAACCATCACACGTTTTTTCTCAAAATCATGAAGAAAATTTACTTTTTTAATGCAGTAAAACGCCTAGGCGAATTCGGGCAGTTAAACAGCGCGCGCGTCGGCCAATAGGAAAAGTGGGAGTGCCACCAATCACCTCACAACGGCATTTTAAGGCCGTTAAAGGGCGCTCTACACAAGAGGATCTTTTACGATTCGGATCAAACAGCAGAAGTAGGAAGCGAAGGCGAAGGAGGCAGGCAACACTTCTGTATTGGACCATAAATCCAACTGAAATGTCAGTGTGGAGTTGAGAGGCGGCAATAAAGGAGAAGGCAGGGAAGGTGGCCTGCGTGAGAGAAGAGCCAGTGAAGCCTTGTTTAACGCCACGGTTAAGGTTTTTAGGAGGCTCTTTATGACATCCTGTGATAAGTTCCAGTTTCTAACTTTCCAGTTGCTGCCAGCGCTACTTCAAAAGCCGTCCAGTTAATCGACAATCAAATTAGGGCGGGCGACTTTGGAAATCATCTCGAAATGACCCGGAGTCTAATATAAGCAGGTAAAATAATTGTTCCATTGACCACACATTAAGTATGTTTTTATTCTTGGCGCAGGATCACAAAACTCGCATTCGAATCAGGGGGCCTCCCTTTCCAGATTGGACTGTCTGACGCATCTCCAGACATCATCTGACACCCATAAAGAGGCCAAACTGCATCGCCACTCCTTCTCTACGCTCTAGAATTCATCTTCGCCCAATGGAATTCGCAATTACCGGGCCAGGGCACTAGCCACTACTACTACGGCTCCTACTTCCACTGCTAGTAGTGGGGAGAAGTGCCCGAGTGTGCCCGAGTTTATTTTCGGACATAAGAAATGCTATACGGAGAGAGCTGGTGGCTGGCTGAATGGCAGTGGTCCGTGGCGTGCGAAAATTTTGTGCGCACACGCCCTCCGTAAGAGCAAAAAGCCTCGCAACAGTATCAGGAGGAGGTGGAGCTAATTCTCCCGTGTCCTCTTTTGGAGGGGGGAGGAGACGCGCGCTTTTTGGAGGGCAAGAGACGAAACAATGGGTGTTTCTTGGAGGCGGGAGGGGAATAGAAATACCAGAGACTGGAAGACGGAGAATGAAATCCGTGGTGTTTAAAGGGGGCTTGGAACTTCGAAGGGGAAATTTTAACTGCCATTGAAGGTCTGGTTTCGTCGTCTACTGAGATTGACAAATTTCAAAAGTTCTGGTAAAATTTTCGCCAAACCCAAATAGTTCTGTGTTCCATTCACTTAGGTGGCACCAATCTTTTAGAAATAGTTTAAATGCCACAAAAATCGTTTTTGATGACAAATAAACTTTAAACTGCATTGCTGAGAATTCGAAAGCACCAGTGAATACCTAGAGAATTCATTTACACCACGCATTTTCAAAATCGAATCTGGAGAGAATTCCTGACGTATATCGTCAACATTTCCCGGAGAGAAAAGCATTTCGGAGCTTACAGTAGCCGAAAATCTTCAAAAACAAAGTTATCATCGCAATGAAATCGGTGATTTGGAATATTTATATAATGTTTACTGTTTCCAGAGTCATTAAAAAATAAGACTCATCGGATCCTGAAATAAATCCTTTTAAAAAATGCTTTTAAATCGTTTTCCCAACAAACGAATTCTTGGCTTGGGTCTTCCCCATTTATTTATTTATTCTTCTCACTAGTTTATTAGCTTGTAAATAAAACAAAAACAATAGGCGGTTTTTTCTTGTATAAATGTTAAACCGTTAACGTCTCATTTATTCTAGGTATGTTGAAAATCATAAATCAGAAGCCGAAAGTTTCCACAGAAACCAGTGTCATGATCCCATTCAACAAGGAAACCAAGGCTCTCATCAAATGATGGAATAAATCTCTCCAAAGTACTCTTAACAAGCACGAAATCGGTGCTTCCCACAACAAAGAATTGCATGGCTACTTCGGAGAGTGTCAACTGGTACCTGTGAATATACTGCCATTTCTTGTGATAAAACATTACGAATAGCAGATGTTGTTAACAGAATCTGGAGAGAATTCCTGGTCGTTAATTCATATAACCCGAAAAAAATTCTGTTACTGATTGAATGATCCAAATACGGTTTCTTTTCAGAAAATGTATAGCTAACGAGGGACAAATTCTTCAGTATCTCGAGGTGTTTTGCTTTCCAATAAAATCTAAATTCTTACCTATTTATCTAGAAAATAAGGCACTTTGAGAATGACGGTATAAATCTTTTGAAAATACTTTTAAATGCCACAGCTGTTTTTGAAGAGGGTTTAAAAGTGCCCCTGACAGTTTTTCAAGAAAGAATTCCTGGCTGGTTAATTCCGCTTCGTTTGAGCATTCAACTGAGGAATTCTGCAAATTTGGGAGTTTTTCTTTGATAAACTTGAGCATTTAGCTCGAAAAATGGCTCTAGACTGACTCCCCAAAACTGTTCATTAAAACGAGCTTATAAACGTCTGTTTGGCTAAAATCGTTTTTCCAGGATTAAATGCCAAAAGCCCTCGGAAAATTGTTCTATAATTACTCAACGAAACGAAAATCTTGTCCTTTAGGTACGCCACCAATTTCTTAGCGGTATTCGGGGAAATTTTCGTATGTAAATCATGCAATTTCGCGTTCCCAAAAGCCGCAGGTTTCCACAGATACCGGTGTCAATATCCCATTCATCTGCAAAAACAAGGCTCTTTTCCAATTGCGACGTAAATCACCTCCCAAAGTACGCCTAAGTGCCACCGAAATCTTTGTTCCCCACAATAAAGAAACGTGCAGCTGCTTCGAGCAGAATGCACACCGGTACTTGTGGGGATGCTCCCTTATTGCCTGTTGTTAAAATTTATAGAATAGGACAAGAAGTATGGAAATAATCTCTTTTGGTCTTCCAATTAACTTAAATCAGACTAAAGAAAGCCTTTAAATTTCCAAGCTACTGAAATCATTTCAGCGGCGGTGAACTCACCCAGTCTCAGTGCAGTCGAATCCATCGTAGAAGCAGCTGGAAGTGGCACATTTGTGGTCACAGACACCATCCCTGAAGCGTTCCACACAGGTGGGCTCGCCAGGATCGAAATCGAGCTTCGTCTCCTCCAGACAATCGATCCAGGCTCGACAGGCGTTGAGTTGGTCCTGATTGAAGCAGCCCGCCTGAATACACCGACCCGAGCAGGTAGAGTTATCTGCACTCTTGTTGCCACAGCCAATCAGGTAGCAGTGTGTCTCAAGGTCACTTTGGGCGTCACGTTTCTTATTGGCTGGATTGGAGGTAGACCCCGAGTGGACCTCTTGGATGGCTTCTTCGCAGAGGAGGCCTCTGAAGCCTGAAAGAGGGACGCGCTGGACAGATAGAAATTGCAGAAGCCCTAGGAATACATTTTGAGGTAGAATATCTGAAACCCCGAATTATGAAGCTGTAATATTTCCAATCGGTTAAATATCGTGTTTACGAACCAATTCTGCCGCAAGTAGTCTTAAAGAACCCTTTGTAGCACTTGAAAAGCACGCTCTACACTCTCTGTGAGTTTGTTGTTCCGTGGGAGCATTGAAACCGCAACTGTTCTCACCAGCGACAGGAAACACCTCACTTCTAATCGATTCTTTGTCCACCCACCACCACCAAAACCACAAGAGTTCTCACAGTTGTGGGAACACCCCCAACGGAAGGAGGAAAACCACCAGAATCTTTTGTTCACTGAGCCTGGGAATTCGTGGTGAATAGCCCGAGAGATTAATGGTTGGTAACAAATTCTGGGAGGAGGAGGAATTTGTACCTTCGGGGCATTGGCACTCATATCGATCGCCAATGGAGAGACAAGCGGCCCCGTTTTGACACTGGTGGTTGGCGCAGACGTCTAGTTGTCTGTCGCAGAAGAGACCACGCCAGCCGGGCTCGCAGTTGCATCGGAAACCGGAGATTCGTGAGCCCTTCCGCGTCTCGTTCTGCAACCGGGTCTCGTAGACCTCGTAAAGGGTTTCGCAAACACCGTGTCGGCATTGGTTGTGCGAGGCATCACATGGGGGTTTGGCCTGAAAGACAATGTCAAAATAGGTCTGTCATCTCCAATTCAACTGATAAAGCAGGAAAACTCAAACTCGAAAGTAATGCGACGAAAGCTAGTTGACCTTAGAGGTGTACTCAGAAAAAAAAAATTAGTAATAATAATCTGGATGACTTCAAGGAGGTCAGGTCAATCACCACCTCGAGATTTTGATGCTGGTGGGTTAGAATCAGTTTTGCTGTCACCAAAGCTGCAGTTTAACATTATGGAAAGATGTCTTGCCTTCCGGCCTTCATGTTCAAGGTCGTCTTTGCCAATTCTCTCGGCACCGACAGTAAGTCACATGATCACACCCAACCGAGACACTTCCTTTGTCTTCATACCACCATCTCTAGCTGTTAGAATGACGTTTAGCTCAAACACGCCTGCCTTGTTCTTTTAATTGGCTCGCGTCTGGCTTGAAACTAAGGACGTTTATCAGAGCTATGAGGGGTGTATTTTAGGAAATAAGCTTGCCTTTTCACAGTTTTTGCCCTCATACCACCGAGGGCAATTGCACTGGTAGACACCAAGAGGAGACGAGTCGCATTGGCCGTCGTTTTGACATGGGGAGTCCAGACAGGGGTCACGATATTCGCATTTCCGACCTGAAAAAAAAAGAAGTGACAGACAATGACAAAAAAACTTTGGTCGAAATCGCTCTCATAATTGCATCTAAAACCAATTATGAGTTGGGTCATTTGGTAGCTGGTAAGTGATTCTTCTGGAAAGATTGCAAACTTTAATACTTTTTTCACAAAACCTTGAAAAAAACACTGAAATTATCAAAATCACAATCATAATTGCCTTTAAAATCTACAAAAAGTTTGAACTTGAGCCGAATAGCGCGAGTGGAGTGTTTTTCAAAACCTGTCTTCAATTTTTTGATAAAATAGGGGCAAATTCCTACAAAATTTGGATGTCGTTTGATCAAAAATAACTTTTTTAAAGATTATAATTTGACCATATCTGTTTATGTTTATTATAAAGGCTTCTAAAATGATACAAATCGATTTAAATGAGAGTAAGTTGTCATACTTTTCGAGATATCAACAAAAAATATCTTTCCAGAAGAGTTCAAATAAAGATTTACAGAGTGGAAAGACAGAACGACATGTTTGAAGGTCTGTCGTGACATTCTTCGACAAAAAACCAAATTTAAAGTTGATTTTATCATCTCCCAACGAGTTTACCTAATCAAATCTCTGGTATTTTTGGCAAATTTTGGGCAAAATTAAAAAAAAAAACACTTTCAATTTTCATGGGTTATTAGAATTTACCCCCGTAATTCGCTTATTCAGTCAAGGAGGTTTAAATTTGAGTCGAATACCCCGCATGTTGGGGCATCTTTCTAAAACCACTTATAAACTCTTTACATTTTTTGAATTCCGGTAAAAATTAAGAAATTACGCTAACGAAAAATGTGATTAACCGCCCCATTTTCATTAAGATTCACTTAAAATGGTACGAATCGACCTAAATTTCAACCTACTATCAGAATTATGTTGATACAAGTACGATGATGCCGTCAAAAGTTAGTTGACTGTGTTCATTTAATTAATAATTTCGTTATAATCGAGTTTTTAAAACAAAGTTTCTGTCTTTTGTAAATCAACGACCAATTCCGCGAGAGAAAAGCCTCACAGTGTCATAGTGGCACCTGAGAACTTTCCCAGGCACTTGTTTTAATGCATGTGGTGGCTTAATGAGCGCAGATCGTCATTAGTAATTCAAATGACAATCGAGATTGTGAGAATAATTCCTTAGACAATCAGCCGGTGTCCACAAAGTGCTGGATATGCTTATTGATTTCTTTGGGTGCCTACTCAGTCGAAGAGCTGAGAAGAGGGACCTTTGCTGCACGCGAATGTCAATTTGATTTAAACAAATGCCAGCGAAATCGTGGGAACCCGGGTGGGTTTTGAGACGTGCTCATCGCTGTTGCTCAAAATGCAGAAGAAGTGAAGAAGACGAAGAAGAAGAAGAATGTTAAAGAGTTGTTCTTCAAAAAGCGACATGAAATGGTACAAACAGGTTTCAGCTAACACTTTGAAGGCGAAACATCCCAAACGGGAGTTAATAAACAGATCTCAGTGTTTCTCTGATTAATTCAATAGCTTATGACTCACATATGAAGAAGCCTGATTGAAAAAGACGAAGTTAAATCCACTGCCTCACATGTTGGATCTCAAACGAGAGTTCACAAGATATTCTCAGTGTTTTTAAAACTGATACTGCGAAGTTGGGTATCACTGGAGAGCTCATGACTCACCAATGAAGCCGGGTTGGCAATGACACACGAATCTGGCGTTTGGCAGGTCCTCACACCGTCCTCCGTTGAGGCAGGGATCCCCCTTGCAGTCATCCACGTTCACGGTGCAGTTCTCACCCTCCCAGCCGAAGGTGCAGTCGCACTCGTAGGGCAGACGACTGGAGGGCTCGAAGAAGATGCTGTCTGGCAGGACGCGCTCCCGACAGGTCGCTCCGTTCTTGCAGGGCTTCGAGTCACATACGGACGCGGCGTCTGAAACAACGGGGGCGTTTATTGGGGGGGTGTAGTCAGGCCCGGCGCCTGAGACGATAAAAACTGTCCCCCGTGCACACGCACAATGCCGATGATGGTGGCGGTGGTGGTGGTGGTTTTCCCATCAGCCTATTGTTTTATCCTCCCCCAGCCATAGCATGCACAACACAAAGAGGGATGATTAATGCAGCCAGTAGTTTCCGCATGACCGCTTATGAGCTGGCCTTATCAACTGTGGAGAGGGTTTCCGCGATCGAAATTCATCGCGTCAAGTGGGAAAGTGACTTTCTGAGGATTGTTCGGGGCAAAAGAAAGGAGTCAATGATCCCCTAGGCTTCTGTAGGGCTGACAAAGACGTCTTGTTCTCTTACACATCTAAAATGATAACCCATGATATGTCGCAGCTTCTCGGGATTTGAATCTGTTCCTCTGGTAAAATCAAACAATTTATGGGTATTTTAGACTAAATTTCAAGGAGTAAAACCGAATTCTTGATTTTTCAGAACCAATCTTGGAATCTTGAAGTAGAAAAGCGGTTTTTTCGGGATCCTAGCGGAAAGAGGAAATTGGATAATGACCCCATGTTATGTTACTGACCACGTTTTGGGAAAGTTTTCTTTAAAAAACTTAAACTCATGTTATAAATTGTAAATCAGACGAAATGGTGTCTTCTTTGAAACAAAATTTAGTTCTTTATCTTATCAAGAGAGGATCTTAAGGTGGAAATGCTCATTTTGTGGATTCTAGGACAAAGAACAAATGAAACACCTCATTTCTAGTAGGTACTCTAATTTGACCACTGATAGTGAGTAACATGTGTGTTAGATGGAATCGAAAATGTTCTAAATGAGAATCCAAACGATTTTCCTTAAATGAATACCACAAAAAGGCGTTTAAATAAATTTCATTTAATGTTAACTATTATGGTAGCAAGGATTTATACAAGTGTGACTTTTAAATTTTCACCAAAAATCCTATCTCATCACAGTTAGAAAATGGTACATTTTGTAAGAAAAAACTTATTATTTTCCTGCATTTCCTGAAGGCATTCTTAGATCGTGAAATCAAGAAAGGTCTTATCAACTTTTGGGAAGATGTGAGAGATCGAATTTGGGGTAGAAAAAGTGATTTTACGACAAAGAAGATATGAAATAATGACAGCTGAGAAACAAAGAACCTTTGACATGTTTTTGATCACGTTTTGGGGAAAAATACGTCGAAATTGTCTTGACACAGCTCTTCGGGACTTTATTTTAGCTTCTACGATTATGAAGTTGACTTAATTTTTAAAGTGAAATTAAATAAAATAAGGTGTTTCTTAGTAGAATAATCAAATGAAATAGAATCCATTTTTGAGTTCCGAAAAAGATCACATTTTGGGCAAAATATGTAGACTACAGTCCGCAAATTTTTATCGAATAAATTGTAATGAACAAAACTTAATTCCTGTTTATTCAAGAATTAATATTTACATCTTGAAGTGGAATAACTAATACCGCTGATGTAACTAGCGATTCTGTAAAAGAAACTGCAAATCTGTTGTTCTTAAAAGCTGTAAAAAAGGTGAAATATTTTTTCATTTCTGAAATAATAGGTTTAAATGTGATCTAGATTTTCTAGCAGCGTTACCGGATTATAATGTTATCCTTTGGTAATGATAGGAAAACGTTGGGCTTATTTTTAATATAACACTACGAGAAAACCAAGCTACCTGTTGTTCACTTTGTGACAACCTTTCGAGCCCAAAAGGCAACTTGATTTGACTGACAGGTTGTCAGGAAACGCCACTGCTTTTCCCACAAACCCACCCCAACTTCAAATCTCGAGTCGAAAAGTGCCGTTTCGCTGGGAATTTCTGTGCGATTTTCCCACGAAAAACAAACACAACCGAAGAGGCGTCGTATATCGATCACATGATAGACGGAATGACCAACAGGCTTCTGCTGTGGTATCCGCTGAACCGAATTCTTGCCACAACAACAAGTCGAGTTGCCTTTGGTGTTTTGCCAGACTGTTAGCGGCAAAACAGAAGGTGTTTTCAATGCTGTTTTTCGCGTGGTGATGTCTACTGCTTTCCCCTGAAATCGATTGGGAACGGTGGTGGGTTTCTCGACAAGGTCCTTCACTGAGAACCGGACCTTCCAACACAATAGAAGGCCCTGTTGTGCTTGCAAATACCCTCAGACTGCCCGGAGGAATGATTCCTAATGCCTACTCGTCTAAACCCACGTCCGTTTAAAGCTGAAATCCCAATCGCCTTTGTTGTCTAGCCGTCTCGATAGATCGATCGATAGAGGGGTGCTGTCTGAGGGTTTGTGGGGGGAGGAGGAGGAGGGAGAGGAGGAGAGGAGTGACGCATGTTTTTTGCGGCGAAAAAGGGAAAACCCGAGCACAGGTGCGCTGACCCGAAAGTGGGCTGCACACATGACGAAACGGCCCAGAAATTCTCCCTACCCGCCCGCCTGCCCGCCTTGCCGCTGGACGCAATCGGGAGACGAGGAAGCACAGGGTGAAGCCTACCACCTTCACTCTCAGTCGGGGGGCGACGGGTTTGAGTGAGTGATTGATTTAAACACACACGAAGTAGACGGGACGCATTGACATGATTGAGTGGGGCACTGGGGAGTGAATGTCTGTTTTGCTCATTAGAACGCCTTAATCGCCGGTGACAAATTGCGATTAGAACGTCTGAAGCGGTTACAAATGCTTCGGTGCCTTTTACAACAAACAGCCGCTGCTGAATCAGGTCTCAAATGTCATCGGGAATATCGATGTCTAAACGCTAGATTCGAGATTTTTAAATCGAATAAAACTGGGACGCCTTTAAATCAGGCCGAACAAGTCATCAGTTCAATAGAATCTAAAAAATTGGAGTTAGACATTGTCGAAATAATGACTTGCCATTCTAAAAAAAATCTCTCATCAAAAGCGGTTTTTAAATAATTTTGAAATCTTTGTCAAGTGACCTCTTAAAGAGGAATTCTAGAAACTTAAAATGTATTTCTGAGGTCCTGTATACAGAAATTAGGGCTTTAGTAAGGGCAAACGACTCAACAGATGGCGTTTTCTCGGTTTAAGTTACAAAATCTTGTCAATATAGCCTCTGAATTGTTTTACAACCTCTTGAAGAGATTCGAAATATCTCTAAGAAAGAATCTACAATGCCTAGAATGCAAAACTTGAACGCTTTTGCGCGATAAAGGTTGTCAGTTTGATTTGTCATTTCATCAGCTCAAGTTATTTTTTAGAACGTCTTTCAATTATTTTCACCTATCAAGTCACCGATTTGGGTTGGTTTTGAAAAAATATATAGAGAAGTGAATTAAATCCATCCTATACATTTTCAACACGAGTTTAAGTTGTCCTTAATCCATTGTCTTGGTTCAACGTACAATAAAATTAGAATCCCTTTAATTGAAAATGAGTTGTTTCTGATTCTAGATACAAACCGTCGGTTTATTATGATTATGTGATTATAATTAGATGGTTTAGTTAGAATGGCTCGAATTCCGATTAAGGAAAATGGTTGTGTGGTTAAATTAAGCCTAATTGTCAATGTCAACTCAGCTGATAGGGCAGGAGAAGCTTCTTTAAGGAGGTGCTGATCCATCAAACCCAACTAGACGTCGTCCGCTCCGACCTTCCAGATTTTGCGAACCATCTTCCCTCATTCGTCGGCTGCTCAAATGGTTTTTGGGTCTAAACCGAGGGTCTTTCTCCAGGAAAAAGAACTGTACCACCACCACACACGCGCACACACCCTTTTACCCAAGAGAATGTGCAAACACACACACACAAGCGCGGCGTTTGAATAAACAAACGACGATTCAGCCAGAGCCCCGAGTTCCAATCCAGGTGGGCAGAAGGGAGGCAGGAGGAGGAGGAGGAGGAGGAGGAGGAACGGTGCCGGTTGTGTTTATCTCTCTCTCGCTGGCTACAAACTGCCTGTGATGCTGATGCTGACGATGCTGCTGCTGCTGCTGCTGCTGGTACTACTCGATGACGCTTGACACAGATTCAAACCATGTGGGGAAACGGGTGGTGAGACTCCTCATCTTCCTCTCTTTAGCTCCTTTCTCCTCCCCTAAACCTTTCGTCGATTCCTCTTATTTCTCCTCTCAACAAATCGTCCTATTGTTCCTCTTCCTCCTCGCCGTCCTATTCCATCTTCTTTACGGCTTCTTAAACTAACAGCGACCGTATTTCATCTTCTCTAATTCGCTAATTCTCTTCTCTCTTCTCCTTCTTGGGGTTCTCTTTTTCTTACCCCTCAAAGTACTCCGAAGACATATAGTAGTCTTGTAAGGAAAAGGCCAAACTTTACACTACTCGATGACGCCTGACACAGATTCAAACCATCTCCCTCCTGGTTCTAAGCCTCCGTTTCCTCCTCCTCCTCCTCCTCTTTGTCTTGGTGCTTCGCCTTTTATTCCCCTTCTTCTTCGGTCCCCTCAAAAGACTCCTCCTCTTCTTATTCCTTCTCTTTCCTCCCCTAAACCGTCCGTCGATTCCTCCTATTTTCTTCTCTCAACAAATCGTTCCTTTATACGCCTCCTATTGTTCTTTTTCCTTCTCGTCTTCTTTATCGCTTCTTAAACTAAGAGCGACTGTATTTCATCTTCTCTAATTCGCTAATTCTCTTCTCTCTTCTCTTTCTTCGACTGCTACACTTGAGGCAACCACGATTCTCCGTCTTTCTTGGTCTTCCCTTTCTCTTACTCCCCAAAATACTTCCAAGACAACTTTACCCTATTTCCCATGTATTTCACGAACGGAATTGTATCTACGGCATCAAACTGCCTTTTGACTGACCCAAAGAAGAGTTATTTTGGGATGAAACCAGTGCAACTCCCCTCTCAGTTCTATTCCAGACAAAATGACAAGGAAAACAGTTGTGTGGCCTCGCGAGGAGATGCGCCTTTTTCTAAGGGGACTTGTCCGTGCCCGTGTGTGTGTGTGGTTATGTTTGTCATAATTAACAACATGCCAGACCTTTTTTTGCTTGGATTTTTCGACAACTCCGTCTATCGATCTGTCGAAATCCACTTGTCTACGGGGCGCAAAAACAAAGACCACTTTTCAAAACAGACGTCAATGTCGCAGTGACAACGCGTTTCAACAGGCTCTCATTGACGTCGTATTGGCGATTGTGTTTACCATTACCGGATAGGAAATGAGGACTGGGTTATTTATTTAACCTTTTAGTGCCTTTCCCCATTGATTAGAAGTCAAAAGAAGTGACATTTCTAATTGACAAGGCGATGACATGTTGACCGAATGGAATTTGGGTTCGAAACGGCCCCCTTTTCGCTTAATTTTCGGCATTTTAAAACATCAAATAATCACTAGACTGATTCTACTGGTGATTGTCTTCCCATTACTGAAAGATTTGACACGATTTTCGTGTTGACACGAGCCCTAAAGTTCACATTCACAAGGTAAAAATGTTTACGAACAATTTGTGGGACATTTTCGGAGGTGGCAAAGGCGAATTTGTGCTACTTTTCCCCGCAAAATGATGGCGGACAACGTGAAATTCGCGAAAAAGTCACGTCCTGATAACGGAATGTTCGATAAGATTGGACGAGATAAAAGTACTTCTTTTGGTTTGTTGCGAATTATAAATCGAGGTGACAAAGAGTGACCAAAAAGTTAACTGGTTTCCGGTTCTGGTTTGAATAAATTGTAACGATTTCAAGACAATGGTGTAGCGTAGATTTCACATAAGCCAATGTGCGACAAAAAGTGAATTTCCGGTTGGGTATAGTACCGCAAAAAAAACGATTAATCGATACATTGATGCCAGATGCTCACATTCATAGAGTAGCAACGTATAGACAGATCACAAGGTTCGTCTAGACTGTCCTAACTTCCCGCATTGTTGGTTTTAATTGAACTAAGTTGAAAAATACTAATCAACTGTAAAAAATCGATTCAAACGCAAAAAAAATCGATGCAGATATTTGCTTTTAAGTTCTAGTCACCACTACTAGAAGAGGACGGAATGACATTTAATAAACCAATAAATCAATAACCAATTAATCGAACACGTGGCTTACCGGAGAGTGGAATCCGTGAGATGATAAGGAGGAAGAGGAGGAAGAGGTGGGAGAAGATATGTACTCCATGAGGGGATAGGAACCGGAAGGAATTCTGTCGGATTTGGTTCATTGCGCTGGTAAATTCGTCAAAAAGAAGCCGTAAAATCCACCGTTTTCTTGCCTCCCTCGTTGCTAAGGCATGTCTTCTCGCCTCGAAACTGTCTGCCTGCTGGTGTATGCAAAATGAGTTTGCTCAAGCGGGGCGATGGCGGTGCGCTTTTGGGTGTGGAATCGTTAAACACAGAGAGAAAGAGGTCCTCACAAGCACGCGAGAGTGCCGTTTCGTGTGCCTGAAAGTGTGTATGGTGTGTGTGCAATGAGCGTGCACGAATCTGCGTTCAGTGCGTGGGTGCACGCGCTAACGGCCACGCCATTGGCTGACCCTTCCAGTCTGCCCATAGGCGAAACGCGCCTTATGACCAATCAGACGCCATGGCCGTTTGTAATGCGCAGTGGGAGCTTTCCACCAATCAGACGTACCCTGATAACGAATTAACCATAATGTGATTTTTGCAAACGACCTAGATGGTAGGAGATCGATACTCGATACTCCGCGGCTGAAGTTGAGATTTCTCGCTTAAGTTGGCTTAGTAAGTGATAATCGATAGAATCTAGGGCAGTGAAACTTAACTGAGGTACTTTTCTAGGCCATTAGATGAGAGGAAATTGATGGCAGGTAATAAATGGTGTGAAGCCATTGTTCAGCAGCGGTGTGTGCGGTGTTATTGTGTAATAATTTTCCGCGTGCAAGCCTCACTGCTTACGCAAAGTACACATCCACACACCCATGGTAGAGCGAGTGCTTTACTATCGTTTACTACTAAACTAGAAGAAGAAGAAGAAGAAGAAGAAGAAGAAGAAGGCAGTCTTTTTGACTTCTTTATCCAAGCAGATAACTGCTGTGGACTTAAGAGCTTTTTTACAGCTTAGGCTGTTCGAATGACTCAGAGAGAAGTACAATTCCAGTTGGTGCTTGCTTAGCAACGGACAAGGTATCGTTGATAAAGAGGTACCAAATTAAGTTGAGCTCTTTTGAGTGACAAGAGGGCTTACTCAATTCGTGTGTAGAGAAACAAGTGTATACCTGTGACTATGCTAATCAAGTTAATTAATTAGCAGCTTTATTTTTCTAACTATTTTTTCGTTTATTAGTGGAACTGCAAAAGCGTGTGGATTTTGTGATTGACGAAGGAAATCGGAGCAAGAAATTCATCGATTGACTAATTTGGTTATAGAGGTTATGGTATCGATTTTAAGGCTTCAGATTGAATAATGAGGGATATTACTATCGGAAATTAAGAGATGGTTCATTGAATTCACTAATGGAAGCTCCTTATATGATTGTCAAAGTTGTCGTTGTCATAAAATTACGATTTAATTAAAGTGAGGCCAGATAACATTCAAGAAACAACAAAATTCGAGAAATTGCACATGTCTAATTTTGTTTAAATCATTGCAATCATTCAATCAGCGTCCTGAGTGGAGCTTGTCGTTTCCTCAACTTAGAAACACTGCATATTGGGTAGACAAAGAAAGAAGAGTAGTAAATCTGAGGACAGGGGAGTAGAAACGGTCCGAGTGAACTTCCGCTCTCCCCTAGGTACCTTAAACGTCTCATATTCTTCCAAACAACGCAACAACTGTGCTAATAAGCCGCAGTCTGCTTGGGAACCGAGTGGGCACCAGCGTGGCCCAGTCTTTTATTGCCCAGACGTATAAATGCCGCGTGGGCCATAATTCCTTCCCCTGAATCACCACCAGGCCGCGCTTCGGCGATGGACGATTCAGCGCCTTCTGTGGAAACTGCCGACGCAGTTGTAGCCAATGGCCGGTGGACACGGGACAAGTGAGTGTCGATTTGCTGCCGGGTGATCAGGTGATTTACTGACGCTGGCACTTCAAAGGGAACCCACAACCCATATCACAACTGTTGACGTGTCATCTCATTTAGCACAACTGCCACACCTCATTATTCCTCAAAATGCCTTTGGAAAGTTGAAGGAGGTGTTCATTAGCTCCCGAATGAGACCCTATATACTGGGTATTCGGATCAATTTTTAACCAACATTTGTGATTGGATTAGATCGAGCTTACAATATTTTAATTCTAATTTAATTTAAACCAGGTCGTCGGCTACCGAATGAGACCCAAGTTTATGGAGAAATTTCTTAATTTTCCACCTAAATTTCTTAAAAATTTTAAGGAATTGCATACCAGCTCCTAAAAAAGACCAAAATTCCCCAATTTTTCGATCATTTTTCGTTGGAGGGAAAAATGAAAGTGTATTCATACGATTTTTGCAGAAAATTGTTAACTTTACCAAACTACAAGCGATTAGATGTGGTAAATTTATTGGGAAATAATCACATCACCTCAAACACCGGAATATCGTGGAAGGACGTCAAACCAGTCCTTTTAAAAGTTCATTTTCCTTTTCTTTTTAGCATTTTTCCTCTTTTGAATTCTAAAATTAAACATCTCATTGATTTCACACTCATTATTATAACAGGTTTTATTACAAGTCGAATTATAGAATTGTTATTACCATTTATAGTCCTAAAGCTTGAAATTAAAGTTAAATATAAAATTTTCCATTTCGAAACCATCTAAACAATGTTATTTGCATTCGAATGACACCCAACTTTAAGGGGTTTTGTCTTTATTGTTCCTCAAAATTTAATAAAAATTGTAACAGTCTTGTACTGGATTCCTGAATTACACGGGGATTATCTTAAGCAAGTATATTTTAACCAGCATTTAAGTGTATATATTTCATTCGAAAAGAACAGAAAATCTTAGTTGCAACCATGATTTAGTGTAAGAAACACTATTTTCAGCTTAATTGCTTTGCTTCGCTTTTTTAAATGCCTGAATAAAATAGCGTTAGATGGAATATAGAGTAAGCAAATGACGTCAAATTCGAGCTGGAAAATCCGAAATAGCGAGCCAAGTAAAAGAGCGAACCTGCCCACACCTTTCTTCAATGAAGTCTAACTTATTTGTTCCTCGTAAGACTGGCGTGTTTGAACTAAAGGCCATCCGAACAGCTAGAGATGGTGGTACGAAGACAAAGGGAGTGTCTGTTGGGTGTGATCATGTGACTTACTGTCGGTGCCGAGAGAATTGGCAAAGACGACCTTGAACATAGAGGCCGGAAGCCAAGACAGCGATCTTTCAAGTCGGACATTCTACCAGTGCCAAAAATTCCGAAGTCGTCAAACTAGTCTATAGTGCGTTGTATCAAACCCACAATTTGACCTAAAGAGTCAATAAAAAAGCACAAAGGCATCCGAATTGCTACTTTTCTGAGGTCATCCATCTTTAGTTTACTTCAAGAAAAACCAATAAACATCGAATTTGACCTCCCATCTCCGCAAAAAATATAGAGATCACGGCGCCAGCTTTGCCAATTGATTTATATCAATAAAGTCCAATTCGGCATATATTTGTGTTCGTTTATCGATTAATTTCCCTGGACCACCCAAGTTCGGTGCACTGAAGTTCGTTCTTTCGTTCGTTTGTTTCGATTTATTGATTTATGGGAGGCATTAGGTGCACGGATTTCCGGATTTTGGTTGGCCGACTGGTGATTTCCGGCATTTTTTAATTAAGAAAGAGGTAAAAATAAATTATATGGAATAATACTTGATTGTTTTAACAAGATGTGGTAGAATGGACATGAGACTTTCACAAGCACTTCATTAAAACAAGTGGTTCTCATAAGAATTTGGATGATGATGGATCCTCTGGAATTAGGTCAAGTGGTAAAGCTACGGTGTCTTGATACTGAATCATCGTCCATTTAGATAGAAATACACGGTTTTCAGCAGACAATGCCTTTTACTATCATAAAGCGTCTCAAAATAAAAATTTGAGCACTGTGAAACAACTTTTAATTCGATTTTGAGGCTCCCACATCAAGCAATGAGATGATGAGAAGTACGCTTGTTGAGCATACACGAGAAAGCTCCTAATTAGATGAACAAGAAGAAGAAGCCGAAACTATGGGAGGGATGGATTTCTTCTCTCGTACAATTTGTTTCCTTCAGTCTTTTGAAAATCAAGAAATGCATCCTTAATAGAACTAATGGAATATTTCCCTCACCAAATGTTATGTGTTTCCATTATTTTGTCCACTCGTGTCAATGCACTTCTCAAATTCACTTTTTCACATACGTCAGACACTGTCTTTGAAAAAGGACGCTTTTTCATCCGTGTAGTGATAGAGCCTCAAAGCACACCATCACACTAGGCAGACCCAGTAAGTAGTCAGACGGACGTATCGATAATTGACCAGATTCAAAACCCATGCTCAGTCGTTATAAGGATGACGATATTCCTCCTCCTCCTCCTCCTTCTTCTTCTTGTTCTTCTTCTTATTCTTCTCGTGAATCACTCACAACATATAGGACAACCATTCACCTGCCTGCCTGCTGATATTTTAAACACAAACACAAACAAAAGCAAAAAAGCAACACACACACACACCTCGGTCACACGCCACATGGCTCCAGGTTATTCACACCTGCATAAACAAAACACACACACACACACACTCATGGCACACTAGCACCCATTCAAATGTCAATCTTGTCGTCACAGTGCAAAAACGCAGGCTCTGTTTACCCAGCGAAAGTCATGTAGATGAGGCACCCTTGGATGATTTATTCCAAGGACACTGGACCTCGTGACAGACTTGGCTTTGAAGCCAGTCACAGTGTGGTCTACATGGAGCTGCAATTAGAAAATCTTTGCTATCAAAGACAAGACAGATTTGTCAAAGCGCTTAGGAACTTCCAGACAGCAGCAGCAATCGTTAAAGAATCGCACAGGAAACCTTCCAATGAGGTTGAGCATCTCATCTGGCTAATCATCACAGCCTCATTAATGAGAAGTGTTTGTGGTAGTCGATTTTGGAGATTTCCTGATTTTCTGAAAGAAATGGATGGTGTTTTATCTAAAGAATGGGCTAAAACTTCTTTGGAATCAATAATTCACAATTTGTTTAAATCAGTATCAAGCTAATTTCGAGTTGCGCGGGATTGAGGTGTTGTTCATTTTTATCTTCCATAGCCAACATCCACTAAAAAAACTGGATTCGTTTGCAATCACTTAATAGAATTCATCCGATATTTCATCAATTTCTTTTTTCGGGGTAAGAAAAGACTTTCTCAGGCGTAATAAGATCAAATGGGAATATTTTTCCTGAGTTAAAACAGCAAAGCAATACCTTTGGGACAATTAAGTGATATGAGAAATTGTTGCATCGAATCACACAAAAAAATTTGGGTTTAAGAGTGCTTTGTTAGGAAAATAGCCATATCGTTTTAGAAAAACCACTAGAGAATCTTCAAGATAAATCTAATAGATGACATCGATATCAGTTACTGAAAATTTAAACAAATTTATAGAGTAATTCCTTATAAAATTTATATAATTTAATGTTTTTGTTTTTTTTTCCATGATATGCTTATTGGAAAAAAATTTACAGCTATTTACAAAAAGGTTACGACCTCTCGGACTTTCAAAGAAGCCAAATCTTTGGTGCTCCTCGTGTGCCAGGCACTAGTCTCGCAGAAGGAAAAACGTTGTCTTCAGCAAAACAGCAGCACAGATCTCGTCGAAAGTCGGGGTTTTGGCTTGTCTCAAATCGATTTGTTAGAGAGGATCGCAAGACCACGACTCGCAAAAGCACTGTAGACCTCCTCAGTCAACACCCACGGAACCCAATCTATGCAAAAGCTCTTCGTCGTGACAACCTGATCAGGTGTAGCTGGATTCCGCCACACGGCAGAGAACCACAATCTGGAAACTCTGCTCTCACGGTGTTTTTCCACTGTCTTGTCCATCAGCTGACTAAGATGATTGGAAAAGTTCGTTGGCGACTCAACTTTAGGGCGACGAGTGCAATGCACTGTTGGTGGCTGCCATAGCCACCACTTGTCGTAGTCATCTGAGCTCGACCTAAGCATCTCCTAAACATCTTTTTTTCTTGTTTTCTGCAGGTTTCGAAGAGGAAACCTGCTGGTGTGCTATGAGCCCAGCCACCACAGCCGTTTCGTAGTCTCCATCTTCTCTGTGAATGAAGTAAAAGGCTTCCAACTTGAACTCCCACAATTGTATCCCCAATTCACGTGGGGGCCAAGTTAAAGCGCATTCTCCATCACAAATGCCTGCACGTCGTCAAGACGCAAGCGGAAGAGTTGGTGATGAACACCACTCTGGCAGTTTGCCGAGCATCCGTCAATCACGCCTGGCGTCCGTTCAAATTCCACGGTGATGGAAGTGTCAAAGAGATCACCAAAACAGGCCATCACTGGCCACGTTTTTTTTTTTTCATTGCGAAATCGTTTGCGAGGCTTCCACTGCTCCATTTACTAGTCGGCAAAGCCGTTTCAACTTGCTAAATCTCTACTTAACTGTAAAATATGCATCTACCAGTGGTGGAGTGATTAAAATCGTGCTTATTTGCCTCAACCTAAGCACGGGAGCACCAGCGTGGGATAATGCTGGCGTGTACACAAATTTTACTGCTGCAGATTTGAGTCGAATTGCCAGCTCCGCGATTTTCTCACGACTGAAGCCAACGAACCCGATCAATCAGAGGGGCCTTTAGTGCAACCCTAAGTTGATTTTCTTATCGAGGAATTAGCCACGACTCAATCCGTCTATTCTCATTTGCTTAAAAATAGCGTCTGATGACATGCGGGCATCGAGGTGCCATGTTCGCAAAGCAGAGAGGTGAAC
Source organism: Anomotaenia brevis (assembly GCA_030710315.1). Classification (NCBI taxonomy): domain Eukaryota; kingdom Metazoa; phylum Platyhelminthes; class Cestoda; order Cyclophyllidea; family Dilepididae; genus Anomotaenia; species Anomotaenia brevis. The sequence continues at coordinate 46,026 of JAUOZQ010000200.1, forward strand.
TAGCCATAGTTGTCTGCTGTGACCAGTGAATCACCAGTAGAGTTACGTAATTTAAACACTAGCAATGGCGGAGAGCAGCTGTAGACGATGCTAGTGAGTAAACTCATTGATTTCCTTGTCTACAAGCTAATAATTCTTCTTCTTGAAGAACGTGTTACAACCCTGTTTATTCAAAACCTCAGCAGTAGCAGTAGGTGATTCAAACAGCTGATTGGGACTTTGTATTGTCCGATAACTGCCAAAAGGCCAGAAAAAGGAGGAAAAGATGTCGCCTGTCCATCATCGAGCCTCTTTCGCCTTTGTCGGGGCCAAATGGGGTCCGTTTTTTGTCACCCAGGGGTGCCCTGAGCTGGCCTGCTCTCTGTGCTCAGGCTGGCTTGAGAACTTCTCGGTGATGTTCCATTAGGGCGCTGGACTCGGATATTCTCCCACGCTCCTAATTGGCTGGATTAATGAGGAGGAGGAGTAGGAGGAGGAGGAGGCAGAGAATTACCATAACTGTTTTAGCGCCCTAATTCGGCCTGAGTGTGTGTGCGAAAATAACGATTCTACGGCATTAGAAGTACTATATGACAGGCTTGTTGGGGGTGGGGGTAGTGAAGAAAAAGTAGACTCTGATAAGTGGTCGATCGATTACTCCTTTAGCAGTTTGGAGCTTAGTGACAACGAACAGACGGGTGACCACAACATGTCAATCAATTGTTTGGCCACAGTTACCTGAGTTTTTTGTCTTTTTGTGAATTTGAGCATTCCACGAACACCTGGAGAAGGAGAAGAGACACCTACTCCCCCAAAATTCTTTGCGTTTGTTGAAAAAGGGAATGAAATGTGAGTTAAGGCATTAACCAATCGGTCTGCCATATCTGCGGATGATAATCGACATTACATTATAAAAAGTGAAATAATTTTGCTGAATTAAGGTTTAAAATATCAAATTATACCATTACTTAATCACGTCAAATCTGCCATTATGGAAGCCTTTAGATCTCGTTTGTTTAATTGAAGTGAACTTTATTGATTTTTTAAGATTTCTCTAGATTCAACTCGAATCCGTTAACGAAAGATCCTTCCCGATCTTCCAGGGTACTCTGGGTGTTCTAGTTGAGATTAAGCGATACTGGTGTCCACGGAATTCACCGCCGATGTCCATGTAGGACCCATTGGAAGAGATGCGGAGTGGTCCGGTAGGCTCTCAGGAAACGTTGATAGCCAACCTCATTCCGCCCGTTTCACTGTGGCGACAACATCCATTGTCTCGAAATTGAATTCACCAACAAAAACTGCTCCCCGTAGAGAGGGAGATTATCGTGAGAAATTCCTCAAATTCGAGGGGGCGTAGCGCACTTTTCTCTCCCGAATCCAACCTCTCTCTCTCTCTGTATCTCTTCTCAAGTGACAGCTGCATTAGCATGTAGCGCGGTAGGCTCACTTACCGCGGTGACTTCGTTTTTTTTGCGTCACCTCGCGAGGGAACACTGATCCCCTCTTTTGACAGGGTTAACTGACAAGCGCGAGTTGGGGAGGGGAGGGGGGTAGTTAGGCTCTCGTTGGTCCCATCTGGAGGTGTAAAGGACCAGGACCAGTCAATAGGGGAGTTTTTGTCGGATATGCTAAAGGGGATCTGTTTTCCAACCCCTCTTTTTTCTCAACATTTTGCGAAGCCCAATGCCGCATTGTGAAGGAAGTTTTGTAGGTGGAAAATTCTCCTAATTCTTCAGTATCTTTTCCCCAATTTTACTATTGGAGTGTTAATCAGTTTTTAAAAAGAATTATTGCTTTTGACTTTTTTTTCTGCAAGTGTTTTAATTATGCGCAAATATGCATTAATGATTTATTGTATCAAGGGAATTTCCGGTGCACCAAATGGTTACAAAAATGTCAAACGAACAAAAAATTTAGTAAAAATAGTGAAACATACTCTTTTTTATATAATAATAATTTTTGTTGTAAAGGAGTTGAATATTATCAAATAGCAGTAAAATATTCAAGTTTGTGCAAGTTCACAACGTGTCGGAACACTTCACAGTTTGTTAGACTTGCTAGCATAACAGAAACTGTCCTCACACCCAAATACTTGGCGTTTCAAGAGTAATGAAACTCAGCTGAGCCCAAGTTGTTGGCTGACAGAGAGACCATGGCTCCCAACATGGAGCTGGTGCAGTAGAAACCTTGAGCAGTGGAAAAATGGCGGTATTCACGGACGAATCATCGTCGTTTACCTCATTTCAGACCTTCTGCCTAGTGTACAACGTTTGAGAACAGCCGAAAGAAGGATTTAATCAAGACTGCTGCCTTTTCCCAACGGAAAAATATGGCGTGGTATTCTGGGGTGCAATTTCTAGGCAGATGACAGATTTCTCTTCCAACAACCGGGACTACTTAGGGCTTTTAGCGGGCGACCAAGTTCTTCCTATCGTTCTTGAGGAACTGTCCATACAAAAGCTAGAATAGTTGCCAATTTTAAAAGAGAGAAATCTCGATGCTCGGTGCATTCGGTGTTTCTGTGGGTGAGCGCTTGTGGTGGGTCTAGGGACAACGACGATGACGACGTAAGAACCCCAGGCATTCCAACACCCAGCAACTCGCTACTTTATGCTCCCCACCCCACCCCACCCCACCCCAACCCCGTCACACACAAAAGTGAATTGGCGGCTGCGGCCTCGGCGTGGTGGTGGTGGTGGTGGTGGTGGTGTGAGTGGGGTAGTGAAAGTGGGTCAGCCGTGCGCAGCAAGAATAAATAAAGAACGACGACGACGATGATGATGATGACGACGACGACGAGGACTCTTGGCGAAAAAGAGGTCAACTTATGCGCGCGAGCATGTGGGTGGTCCCCAGTACCCTCACCATCATCATCATCATCGTCTTGTGTGTGTGTATGTGCGTGCGTGTCTTTGAGTGCCGCGGGTGTGTGCTCTGTGTTTATTTAAGTGACGGCTGAAAAAAGAGTGAAGCTATCGAAATCTAAAAGCGCCAAAGTCCTTTTATTAGTATTTAAATTAATTAAAAGAGGTGCAAATTAATTGAGAGAAATACCATTCATTACACTCACTAACATTTAATTCAATTTTCCTCAACATAAGCTAGGAAAAGTTTAAAATGTTTGTAGTGGATTTTGATAAATGGACAGTAATTATTAATAACGTTATTTAAAGAGTAATTATAGGACAGACTCATAAAATAATATAATTTATTATAATCAAGGCATTTTTAAACACCACGTTATTATTTATATTTATTAACTTTTAATTATTTCAAATTAAAAGGTAGAAATTAAATTAAGTAATTTAATAATTATTATTGCTTATTCATTATTAACTTTAAAAAATCTTTTATAATCATTAACCCAAATATAGATTCCAATTTTGACTGTGTCAAGCTCAAAGGTAAATGCTAACGTGGATTACTTCTCTTTTTAGTAAACATAAAATTGTTACAATTTAAAAAGTTTTTCCTAGTACATTATGTAAAAAATCGGCATAATTTGCTAGAATGACAACACTCGCCAGACACAAATACGAAGCTTATCTGAAGAGTGTTGATTTCGCTCAATGGAAAACCTCTCATCTCACAGCAACATTTTCCCTGATGGGAAGTAACGGTTTATGGGTATTGGGGGTGCATATTTAAAGGGTGGTTATGTGCGAACCCCGGGGGTAAATGGTAGTCGCAGATGTTCCCATCCATCTCCACTCTAGGGGGCACTACTACCACGACAACAAGCACAGGCACACAGTCGATGTGCTAGACACTCGCAGGCACTCGTTGTCTGCCTGGCATTTGCGTTAGAGACTGTAAATAGCCGAGGCTGCACTTCAAAGCACCAGGAGCGGTGCCTGCGTTGAACACGAGGAGAGTAACCACCGCTTGACAATGATACCTGATTACCCCATAAGTTCTGTCACAATTTGGAATAATTGCCCGATTTAGAAATCGGACAGGACTTATGGCATAACCTGAGAGTGGGTGTATCGAATTTCAGAGTAAAGAAACCTCCTCCTCCTCCTCGTCGTAGTCGTCGTCTTTGCCTGACCAACTCAAGTTTCCTCCTTATTTATGACCACTCGAATTTCGCCTGGCGAGATTTTATTGTCATGTGCTTGAGTCATGAGGACACTGGATTCATAGTGGTGACGTCACTTTGACTGCCCTACATACGGGTTTTTTTGCGTTTGAGTGTGAGAGAACTCGTGTTCGCTGGTTTAGAGATTGAAAATAAGAGTATTGTAGACTTTGGTCTTCGAAAGTAGTGTGATGATTCGATTTTATTTTGTAATCCATTCGTACCAGTACAAAAGACAAATATATACGCTTGAAGCTGATCGATAATTCCGTCTGGCTGTGGTCAGAGGTCAAATGTCAATCGACAATCGACGCAGACACACACGAACGGAGAGGTCTGACTCGACCTGAGGTGATATGCCCTCCCAAGAAGAGGCAGAGGTGGCATGACTACCAGCAGTCACTGTTTCCCCCTAAATAGACAGTTTGCCTGCCTCCTGTCTGACATTTACGACTGAGGTAGTCATCCGTCTAACCATTACTACAAGTGGGATTGCCTTATCTATGCATCCTCTATTAAATCATCCTCGAAAATGCCAAACAAAATTATCTAACAAAAATATACCTTTTCGATTCTATTTTTGATATGGTTGCTGGTCTTCAAGGTCATCGATTCCTTGTTTGAATCGTTAAATCCTGCTGTCGATAGTTGAATCGGTACATTCCGAGGTTCTAAGCACGAGAGAGGATTGAATGGTACCCATTACAGGTAGCTGGAAGTAAGGTGAACAGCCAATGCAGTGTTCCGACATGTTTCACCTTGTTTAAACACGTTGTTGAAAAACCAAATGATTCATCCCCATCTGCCCAAGTTATAACATCGATCAGGGTTGTCTGCCCACAGGTTCTGTTTGAAAATGCCCCTTTGCGAGATCTGAAAGCGGTGGTTCGACAGCTGTCGAATGAACCGCGTTGAAGGCGGAGGTACTTCGCTGCGAAATACCCAATGTCCATCACTCACAAAGGTGAACCGTGTTTCCAGTTTCAAAGAATTCTGAAGGAGGACGTTGTCGGTGCCTTGTAGTGGCAGCACAGTGTTTCGCCTCCTATGAGAGTTTTCCTGAGTTCTTTGCAAAAATCAAGAAGAAGAAGACTTTCAATCGATATTCTCGAAGGCAAAACCTCGATGAAGGCGCTGATGCATCATTGACATGGTAAACCAGGATTCAACTATGAATAGGATTCCCTTTTGCTCTCCTGAAACCATCTGCGTATGGAAAAACTCTTGTTACTCCTGTGCTTTGATTTCAAGCAAGTTATACACTTGGTGAAGTGTTCCAATATGCTTCAACTTGCCAATCTTTTATACCAGAAGCTAAATGGTTTTCACTTTTTTCTAGCTAGTGCAGTTTAAGATTTCTTTGCCAAAACGGTGCCATGGTCCCATTGGCCCAGAGAGAGGACCTAGACCACTTTGCAGACAGTTCCAGTTAGTAGACGCCTGGGCTTACTAATTAGTCGCTTCCACTCTCCCTCACCAGCACATGTACTGCCTCAAGTGTCAGTTCTGACGCCTCTTTGGCAACCCAGTGACTGGTTATGCCTTTCCCCTGAAAGAGCGTCTTTTGCAGAATCGATTGAACAGTATGTTGAAGCCCTATCGTCTGAATACAAAGGATTTGAAAACGTGTATAATCGACCTTCTGGAAGAAGAGGAACCGCCTGCTCAAAATTTAATCCAACAAGATGACTACATTGTGTTTTTTGTTTAAATGCATGGAGCATTGAGGTTTCGGAGGCGCTTTATGGAAGTGGATTCAGTGGATTAAAAGGAAGAGACGACGACTTTGGAGACGGTGAACCTTGCTCGCACGGAATACCAGGAACCGGGGACGAAATAATCGGATATCCTTAGCGCTAGATACATCCTCCTAGAGGTCAGCAGCAAATTCACTTTTCATGGTCGTATTTAGGGTGAGAAAGGTTTCAGCTTTCACGATGGGACCTAAATCGAGGTGATTCCCCTACTTAATACACACAAGCCCACAATAATTGGTGTTGACGTTGATGTTCCATTGGCACTTAGTGCACGTGACTCTTCACATACGTCAGTCAGAGATGAAGATTCACTTTTTTTATAGGATCCAAACAATTATCCCTTCAAACCTCCATAGAGGGCAAAAACCCACATGCCAAGAAGAGTTTCCACTTGTGAAGAAGAGGAGAGGTTTCTGACATGCGTGATTCACCTGTCTTTTCTCTAATTGACCCTCCAAAAGTCATCACCTGTTAATCTAATAACCCAATCGGATTCCACGCTTGCTTGCCCGCGTGAGTGTCTTTAAATCACTGCTTTATTCGCTTATTAGCACCATTTTGGCACCTGAAGTTTTTATTGGCCCAAATAGAGCCTCGATTAATTAAAACTACAAGTGCAGGAAGCACGCTCGCACACTAGCGAGAATCTTATCGATTTCTTAAGACAGTTCAGATGAATGACACTCAATGATCAATACTGACCTTGAGAAGTCCGTTTCCTCAAAATAGACACACATATCTGGTCGACTTTACAACTGAGGCACATGAGAGAATGCTCAAGTTTCGAGGAGGCAAAAAGTACACAGACCTGAATGTCAAACTCACTTGTAATATGACTTTTGTAAAAAAATGATTTAGCCTGAGTTCCACGAACACCCTAGTACTAGTTAGCTTCAAATGCTAACGCGGAGACAAGTTTACAGGTAACTGGAAACACTCATCTGACTGACAGGTGAAGATGTCCAACAAGTCCGCATTATCGGGTTTCGTTTCACTTTCCAGAAACAGTAAAACCGGTTTTCTTGCCGACACATGGCTGGCTGATTGATTGACAGGTAGTCGGGATACGCTCGCCAGGCAAGGCTTATGGCATTCGGCTAACATTGACGCAGGTTAGTCAGTGGATATGACCCGATTCATTAGTTTCTGGTGTACGTGTTTACGTTTCAAACCGAACACTAAACTGCTAACATGTGTAGTGCTATAAGCGTTCATTACTCCATTCTAGTGACGGATATAAGTAGTGGGCATAGCTAACCACAATGCCACGACAGATTAGGGCAGTGTCCATTAGGTAGGCGATGGAAAGGGTGATTTTAGAGGGCCCAGAGGAAATGCCACATCCAGGTTGGTGGAGGCAGGTCGTAAAAACGTCTCTCTTTGATGCTTCTGCTGTTGTTATCTTGTGATTTAGACGATGACTCAGACTAGTGGTTAACGTGTAGAAGGTTTCCCATGTGATCACTGATTGTCTAGGTTAGAGGCTCAGTCAATGTAAATCGGAACACTGTAACAGAATGCATGAATATTGTGAGAGTGGACAGGCATATTAGTCCTGACAGCACCTCCAAAATATTGTCTGCAGGTTTTCAAGGTGTAAGTGCGGTTACTGAGCATTTATGTCGCTAACTTCCAACTACATCCTCTTCGTAGTCAACGCTGAATGAAAACACAATGCTTAGGAGGAAGACAACTTTTCTCAAATACCAGACGTAGACAGCGTTTATGCAGTGATTAGCATCAAAGTCTTATCTCTGGCGGCAGTGATCGTAAGGCCACTTCAAATCTAACTGTAGTTTCGTTTCTAGGCTGCCTAAGATCTATTTTCTGGTTTTCTTTTAATTTAAGCTCACGTTTATGATGAAGATTTAGGTGAGATTTTTGCCCTAGAAGTGACAGCCATTAAAACAAGCGCTAGACTTTTCCTTAAAACCTAGCAGTCAATAAACTTTTGTCTACAAAATCGATACGACAAAGACATTGGTTAAAGGAGCAATGTCTTTCATTATGCCTTCTTGAAGAGCATTATTAACTAAATAAAAAATATATTTCTAGACCGCGTCTTTTAAAATGAGAATGTCTTACCTTTTAGGAGTTTGTACGTTAGACGCTACGTTAAATCACCCCCCTGCAAACGCCACGGTAATAACTCCGTTCGCTCCGAGTCGGATGTTAAAATTTCTCACCATCACCCGAATCTGCGTTCACCAGCAACGCCTAATGGGTCAATTAAGCCCTCGGGCATCAAGTTCACACGCATGCATCCACCACCCAAATCAAAACAGGCAATTAGGGAAGCAACACTGGGAACCTTCTACTTCTACGAGAAACCTTTGCTACAGACACAGACACACGCACACACTAAACGGGCAACGCGTTGATTTGGCTGGCTTCGAGGAGAATCTTGTCCAGGGCGTCCTTCCTGGTGAAGTTGGTTTTCCCGGCCGCTCTCGCCTGCTCCAGCACTACTGAAATGGCCTCCTCAGTAGTATCTGGCTTCACGGGACCCTCGCGGCGTTGTAGCTCCTTGGGGAGACGACTGTTCCACAAGTTCCATTGTTCCTGACACTTCTGTTCGTGCGACTCCCATGAGCTGGATGTGTACCACCGTCCACAGATGTAGCAGGGCTGGCCTGGAAGCCTGGTTGGGGGACGCTTTTCTCTCTCAATTGCCAATTCCATGAGGGCTATGCGTCGGTCCTCTTCAGCGCGTCTAACGGAGCAAACTTTGAGGTGGAACTCTAGCGAGCGCTTCGAGTAGATACGTTGGCAACAGGGACACTCTACTCCAGTGAAGACAGTGGAAATGGATCGTCTCGGAGGTTGGACGGCAGTCCCACTAGCTGCGTTGTGTCGGTTTTTGTCTGGCTGAGGTGGTGGTAGGCTCTGGTGACGCTTGAGTCTGCGTAGAGGTGTCCTAGGCTTGGGCGAGAATGGTAGTTGAGAGCGCGATCCAATGTAGGGACGACGGGTGACAATGTCGGGTGTGTTGGGGGCGAGGTAGACGGAAATACTGGCACCGGCGAGTGGTTGCAAGGTCATGGCTAATCGAGAGGGTCGCCACAGACACGATTATTGACGTTCCAATTGAACTGGAGGGAAAAACGTGGCGAGCATGTGATGTGACGGGCTTTTGCAAAAATGCCCGTCTAGACAATATACGAAGGGGAAATGCCCAAATTTAGGACTACGTTAAATTACTTTAAACTGAGAGTAAAATGTCGGTAGAAGATCAGTTGATACTAAAGAAGGAGAGGTAGAGATTATACTCAGACTCGAAAATTGTAACCACATAGGAATACAAACTTGGTTTCTGTCGTGATTTGCTTAGTAGTGACAATAAATGCACTATTGATCAGAAAAAGGTACGATATTCTGATTATCTTCCGAAAATTCTAGAAAACTTACATTGTAGGGTTAAATATTTCCTTGAAAGCGGAAAATTAAAGAGAAGGAGGAAGGCAAATTCTAAATTCTAAAGGAGTTCTGATAGTCAATTCTTTTGAGCAGAAATTCTGAGGACTGAGCAGGTTTTTGGATCGAGTAAATCATCGATCTGACTGTCTGAGTATCTAAGATGAGAAGAGTCATTCAGCTCATTAATCGATGTCTCTCCAGTTTGAGGTTTTGTTTTAAGGTCATTTAAATGCCATCATTTTGACTTAAAAAAATTATAAGTGTTACTTGCCTCTGTTCCCAAAAATGAACGGTGTTTTTTGGCTACATCTTGCATTTAATAACCGTCTTTTCTTACAAGGTACTTTATTTTATACCTGCGATTTCCCTTTAAATAAGGAGATAAATAAATAAGGATGTAAATAAGGAGATACTTAAGTTTGCGATCAATTTTTAAATATGTTTAGTACAGATTTAAAAAGTGGAAACAATGTCCCGACTAATAAATAAAGCAGTGGAAGCCTTGCAAACGATTTCGCAATGAAAAAAATGGCCAGTGGAATTTGAACGGCCGCCAGGCGTGATTGACGGATGCTCGGCAAACTGCCAGAGTGGTGATCATCACCAACTGAGGAGCACATGGCAGTTATGATGGAGAATGCGCTTTAACTTGGCCCCTACGTGAATTGGGGATACAATTGTGGGAGTCCAAGTTGGAAGCCTTTTACTTCATTCATACAGAAGATGGAGACTACGAAACGGCTGTGGTGGCTGGGCTCATAGCACACCAGCAGGTTTCCTCTTCGAAACCTGCAGAAAACAAGAAAAAAAGATGTTTAGGAGATGCTTAGGTCGAGCTCAGATGACTACGACAAGTGGTGGCTATGGCAGCCACCAACAGTGCATTGCACTCGTCGCCCTAAAGTTGAGTCGCCAACGAACTTTTCCAATCATCTTAGTCAGCTGATGGACAAGACAGTGGAAAAACACCGTGAGAGCAGAGTTTCCAGATTGTGGTTCTCTGCCGTGTGGCGGAATCCAGCTACACCTGATCAGGTTGTCACGACGAAGAGCTTTTGATTAGATTGGGTTCCGTGGGTGTTGACTGAGGAGGTCTACAGTGCTTTTGCGAGTCGTGGTCTTGCGATCCTCTCTAACAACTCGATTTGAGACAAGCCAAAACCCCGACTTTCGACGAGATCTGTGCTGCTGTTTTGCTGAGGACGACGTTTTTCCTTCTGCTAGACTAGTGCCTGGCACACGAGGAGCACCAACGATTTGGCTTCTTTGAAAGTCGTTAATATCTGTAAATAAAGAAAAACATTAAAATATGTGGCGTTTTAAATGTTTATAGCATGTTGGAAGATTATGGTATCAAAATGCTAGATGTTTCCACTATTTTGTCCAACTCGTGTATATCATCGAAGAAGACACAAATCGTAGCCGTGTTTCCAATCCTACTCCAAAAGCTCCCCTCCCAGCACTCATTGTCTTGAAATTCCGATGTGGTGCTCGATAAGACTGATAGATATGTGGCACACTTTAAAAGTGAAATTTAATCACATCTATTACAGCCTTTTCGATCCGGCACAACACGGCTGACTTTTGCAGTTGTAAGAACTGGCTGATAGCCTATCTTTGCAACGTTTTAGTGAATTTAACCCCTTTAGGAGTTGTAGCAAATGTCTTTATTGGCGACAACCATCTTAGTGAATGATAAATCAGATGGAGATTTCATTCAGCATTTACTCTTTCCCTTCGCCACTCCAAACGTACTTTAAGTAGCCTATTAACCGTTTGCCAACAAAAAGAGATAAACCCATTATCGCTGCGATTTCTCGGCCAGGACTCACGAAAAACCGAGCCGACTTTGAAGCCAAACCCCGCCTCAATCACTTAGTACTTTCTCACGCAAAAGTGCTGCTCAAACACAATGTGAGATGAAAGCGCCGACCTCTTTCAACCTCCGGTGTTTTGCTGATGCTGCTGCTGCTGCCGCTGCTGCTGATAGTGGTGGTGCTTCGAAGACAAGAACCAGCAGGTTCGAGTTGCGAAAGCGCACGGCTTTTGATGTCGGATGAAATGCCAACCAAACAGGGGCCCTCATCACTCGAGGCGAGGTGTTTTTGGGGAGTGGGGGTGGTTTGTCTGGTCTGGTAGACAGGCGACCAGGTATGCGTTACGCATTCCTGCCTTGTAATGAGCCCTATCCATTATCACTAATGCCGCCCCGTTACACATTTGGCTAAAGAGAGGAAGAGCCTAATTGGGCACGATTGCTGTTGCGAAGATTCCGGGGTGCGATTTAGTGCAAAACGACCTTTTCAACTGGGGGGCTGTGACATTACCTGCGATATTTTGATGACATTATTACTACCTTGACAAGTCGACAATGGTTGAGAGGGAACACGCAAAAGCCATAACCAAGCTAAAAATGAAACGATTTCATTTTGCCATTTTGTTTGTGAACATGCATGTGGGAAAGTCGCGTTCATTGTACACGAAAAAAAAAACAGCGGGTTGATTGAATCTTTAAATAAATTATTTTACCTTAAGAAGCAATAAAATTTGGGGTAAACATTAATGAAATCTTGCAGTTGATGGGAATATCTGAGCTTTAAAAGTGCAATGAGTTTTAATAATTGTAACGAAATCATCTTCTTAATTTAAAATAATATTTTTAAAAGAGAAAATTCTATAAGATATATATGTATCCAAAGTTGAAGCTATGAAGCGAGAGGTTAGAAACGAGGTAAGAAGGACATTCATAAGAATTACTAATTCCATCATTTCTGGTAGCATTATGGCTAGTACAGCTCCTTCGTGCTCTCATCGAGACGGCTGTGCTTTGACAAGAATAGCCCTCACGAGCATAAAGCGTGCGAATTCGAGGTGTCGCATTTTCTCACGCCTATAAAACTGCGTTTTTGTGTGTTTGAAGAAGCGTCGCTTTGAAGGCTACTTGAAAAAGAAGGCTCGATAAAGCGAGGAAGGCCGGAATTTCGTTCGCAGATAACCGATTATCTCCATTTTGATTTAGGACAATGGAGAAAAAAAAAGGTCGAAATTTGCCCATCATATGAATGGAAATAATTCGGTGAAGTGCAGTAGAGAGTTGGGAAATCTTAGGTTGAATTCAAATGCTTCTTGCGAGGAATCATCAGGATTCGGTGTCATCATTCGATTTAACAACAATTTCACCTATTGTTTGGCCTAGCGTTACCCAAGAGACTCTCAGCTTCATTTCGGGTTGCGTCCGATTGATTGAAGCCGGTTTTAAATCTATTAAATTCCAGTGGAAATGCTGATAATCTTGAAAAAACTAGTTGCTCTTAAAAACCTATGGCAAGAATTTCAACCACCACAGACACTGCTTTGATTATTTTTAAAGGAAATCATGCACACTGAGAGTGAAAAAAGTTCTCCGAAGTATCGAAATGGATCCGTCAAACTGTGCACCACTTGTCGTCTTGTTGATCACCCCTAATAACCCCTTTTATGACCGTGAGAAGAAACTCGACCCCTCACACCCAAATGTTTGAGTCGAAACACTATTCTCCACCCATTGAATACTCACACTACGGTCAACTGAGGTGTGGATCGGTTTAACAGGTTTACGTCAATCAAGAATCATCACCTGACATGGTAGAGATCGATAGAAGTGAACCATTGAGGTCATTATCAGAAACGATCGATTGATTTCTTCCGTCTCTTTCGATTATTCTGTTGAAAATAGTTATATTTACTTCGATTTGCCTAAATTAACGTGGGTATTTTGAAGAAATGAACAAGTTAATTATTACTCCATTAACTAACACTTAACGCTCGCTACCATTGGCTCAAAACCTTATTTCCTGACTTTATCAATTGACGACTGGACATCTTAAATAATAGAAAATTCTGTCTTTTTAACCAACAAGTATGACATTATGAAACAGCTTTTAGGTAGCAAGTCCTATTAACTTTTTAGATTTTTGTGAATAGAAATAATTTTCCAATTAAATTCACCCCACAAGATAGCCTCTTTCATGCAAAACAAGATAAAGTGATTCGTGGTTGCCTAAGCCAATCGAGATTGAAGGTCATGTTTTATCCAGTCACGTGCAAGGAAAATCAATACCACGTTTTGGTGGGCGCTGGCCTCTTTCTGCTGACCTATCTAAGCGGCCATGGATACCAAAAGAATCGAAAAACAAAGAGAGCCCGAGCCTTCGGATGGAGCAGGGTGCGAACCCTTTCCTCCTATGCTCGAACCAGTTCCGATCGTGAGTCCATTTGCGAGTGGTTGTTGATAATACTACTGAACATTTTATAGTAGACATATTGTTACACTTTTGCTTCCAGTGTATGGAGAGGAGAACGGAACAGGCCATCGTGTTGATGCTATTCAAGAAGGCAGAAAACGTCAGTGGAGCATTCCACAATGAGATGGTGAAGCACAAGAGACTATTTCGGGTCTATGGAAATGGAGAGTATTTGGGGATTTCCAACTGCCAAGTTCTGACTAGGGGATTCTTCCCGTCTGAATACGGCGTGGCCGCGATAGGTTTCGACAATCTTCCACTAGCACACAAATGCTTTATCTCAATTCCTGATATGAGGGAACCTAATTGGATGAGCACACCAGACATCTATATTATACCTCAGTGCAATGAGAGAAGGCCACTTTGGGGTAAGTTTCAGCCAAATTACATAACAAAAGATTTCATAGAATAAGCACCCAGAATACTTGAGTACAACACTTACCACGTTTGTGCAAATTTTAAACATGTATAAAAGCACAACCCCACAAACACCCATAACCAATCTATTTAAAAGTGGTCGCGACTGTGACTCGTTAGGTGTATAATAGTTTGATCAGTATAAACAAAATTTAATGTAATGTTGTAATATAACAATTTATAAAATCTAAAGATAATTTAATATATTTTTTTGAAAGAATACCGAGTCTTGCAGATCGATTTTTGTCATGTTCACAATGGAGTCAATTTTTTGAAGTATCTTTTGGAAATCGAGAAGAGGGTTACAGAAAAGCAAGGAGTAATTATTGCTGGTACGCACAGTGCCATCCACATTCGAGGGATGCTGCGGCCTTACTACTACGTGGTTTATCAATGGAAGGATGCCAGTGATGCCGTTGCTTTTAATAGCGAAACTGATCGATTGGTCGGTGAAAGCGGAAGCGGAATTATTTCACGAGTGGCTTTTAATATGAAGGTCAACAACTGCCAGTCCTCAAATAGATGTCATTAATTGATTTTGTGAAGAAATAAAGTCTTATTTGAGCCTCACAAAGCTACTCTTATTTAAAACTAAAAGATCCACTTCCATAAATATCTATTAGTCGGAATATTGAGGTGGAAGTATCTGGCCCACTAGTGTCTACTCCAGCATTCTTATTGGGTAGAATATATTTAGTAGCAGGAGTGGTATAAATTCTCAAACACGAACTGATGGAAATATTTTGCCTTGTTTATACAGGAGCTAAAGCTCAGCAAGTGTTTGAAAAGGTTGAATGAATAAAAGACCATTAAAATTACTAAACTAACGTCTTAAACCATAAAATATTATAAAATAAAATATTATTTCTTAAACCAATGGCGAATAAGTTGTACACATGAAGTGAATAAGACCTTATGTAGCTATTGCCCTCGAATACAAAATAACAAAAGAATATTTAGCTCAATCTAGGCATATGTATTCGTTTAAAACCCGACAGAAATCATTCAAATGCATCTCCAGATTCTTCTATCGCTTTTTGCATCTAAAAATTGGTAAATTTTGTATGAATCAACCGGATTCCTTCGTTGAGTTAACGGCACATGTTTTAACTTACTGATTTATAAAAAGCATCAACCTTTTTCGGTCTCCGGGGTCCATCTCCACCAATTCTAACATCTTTTGCACTTTTAGGGAATGAGCCCTGAGACTTTTGTTGCTTTCTTCTAGGAGATTCAGTCTTAAAAGAGACGACTCGACAGAGAGTGAAATTTGAAAAGAAATCCTTCTCTCACCATTCTCTGGATAATTTATAACATTTAAATAACTTCAATTCTAGATAAGACTGCGTATTTCCACTAACTTTAATGCGATTTTAATAAGGAGGTACTTTTGACTCGTCAGTTGAAGGCCATCAGAAGTTATCCAATTATTAAACGCTTTTTAATGGGTTAACATGTGGGATAACTGCTTCATCATGCATGAATACCTCCAGAATTTACCTAAATAGTGATATTAAACCTCCTATTATTAAATACACTGTTTATTAAGTTCACAAGTAGCCAAGCAGTCGGGGCATACCTTGGTGGAATTCATATCCGTTTTAGCTTCGCCATACAAGAAAGGATTTGCAATCCTTGTAAGATTACTATCCTCTTCACCCTATCATGGGCGCATAATGAGGGGAGACATAATTCTTACCTGCTCAACCGTAGGTCGACAAATTTTGGCCGAACGTTGCTGTGTAGTTTCATCAGTATCAGGTGGTGAATTGGAGATGAAGTTCTGTTCCACACATGCTGGTATCTCCTCAAGGGAACTGAATTCGTTTAAACAGTTCTGGATCCCTGAAATTGTCAGGGAGTTGGGTAAATTTTGTACCAAGACCACATAAAAAGATGGTAATAAGTTGTATCAAAAATTTTAGAAAGCATGATTTTGCTAAATAAACACAAATTTACCGATGGAAAGACTTTTGAGGGCCAAATTCATTTCGATTTCAGGGAGCAGAGGGCAGGCATCTTTTGCGGGAATCCCATCAGTCACGGTGGAATTCTTCTCATCATCACTGTTACTTGTCACTCTCAGAGGCGTCAGTTTGCTAATCGGCTTCTTTTGAGCAAGGAACGTCCGCT
This sequence comes from Anomotaenia brevis, assembly GCA_030710315.1. Lineage (NCBI taxonomy): Eukaryota > Metazoa > Platyhelminthes > Cestoda > Cyclophyllidea > Dilepididae > Anomotaenia > Anomotaenia brevis. Next base: position 62,096 of record JAUOZQ010000200.1, read on the forward strand.
TCCCCTGCTGCCAAAGACTGGAACGCTCGCATTCCACTGAGATACCGCGCTGTTGCACGAGAATAGCCTGTATTCGCGGTGGAGGAGTCTTGTTGAATTCACCAACGAAAGGGTTGCCGAATACTCGGAGAACTTTCAGATTGGGACAGATGACAACGGTCAGAAATGCGTCTTCACTTTCGAGCTATTGTAAAGTGATTTATAGTTGATTGAAAGAAGAAATTTACCATATTTTCCGATAAATCTAAATGGGTAAGTTCCGGAAACACGGGGGGAAATGCCACTTCAGGCTTTTGAGTCACTGGTTTGATATTATTTTTACGAAGAGATCTTTTAATATATTCGAGACAGGAAATATGAAAATCTTACACGGTTCGAAGGTTTCTTTTGTCCAATTTCGACAATTTTGTGTGTGTTTTGGGAACGTGGTTTCTAACCAGAAAATCGACGGCTCTTTTAGTGACACAGGTATCGATTTCAATCTTGAATTTCGGCTTTCTTTCGGATTCTGACTTAGAAACATCTCTTTTAATGAGGAAGAATCGTTAGTGTATTTTTGAATTACTTAGGAGGGTTGGTAGGTTCAAATCGAAAAATAGGAAAGACAGTGAATTCATTGTTGGCTAGACTTAGCTTTTGCAAACTAAAATGAGCATTCTTTATTCCGAATTTACTTTGGAAGTAATGCCAAGGCTGTAATGTCTGAGGCAGCACTAAGTCGGTTATCATCAAGAATGAATTCTTCCAACACTGGATAGCTGCAAATTTAGCAATTTTGTACAATGGTTTCACCTACTCGAGTCTAGAAGGGATGGAATTTAGACCGTTGCCTGTTAAATTCAACGATCGCAGACAACGAATACTACTCAATACTTCGATGGCTTCAGGAGACAGAAAGTTATAGGACAAATCTAATTTCTACTGTAAAATTAGCAATGAATTAAATTGAAAAATTTCAAACAGAGGCGAAAGAACCCAAAAAACTGACCTGAAGCTTCGTGAATGAACCCAACGGTACATCTATGGTGCGAAGTTCGTTTAGCGATAATTCAATCGACGTAGCATTTTTAAATACAGCCAAAGATTCTTAAATACAATATCACAAATTGCTCCCATACTAAATGGAACTCTGTTATCATTGGCCTTGACTGTGATTATAGCATTATAGCCGCTTAATTGGCAAATCTTGTCCTCGTCCATATTTGAGCTCGATAAATCAAGTACGCCCGAATTGAGAACCATGCCCAACTTCTTAGAGGGTAGAATATAATTTCCTTTTTTTGATGCTTGTTTTCTGCCTTTAGAAATCTTATGTACGTTATGGAAATTCGTCTCAGGTTTTGCTAATTCATCATTATTTTCCATAAGAAGATTAGCTTCTGTGGATTGGCAACCTAAATTGTCATATAGTGTTACTAAGAGATTACTTTTAGTTCCGGTTTCATCTAGAGCAACTGAATGGAAAGTCTCAAAGAGACTACCCATTGAGATAGCAGACCCTCGCTGTTCAAAATGCCGCGGCGTCCTAGATTTCATTAATGTATCTTTCATTCACGATATATTATAAGCTGTAATCATTACTAAAACATCGTCATGTTTTTGTTAATTTTAGACTAATAGTTAAATTCAAACAAGATTTAATCACAGAAAAGGAAATAAGTCTGATTTACTAAATCGCAGCGATTTATATACCTGATTAATGTATCAGTTAAGAAATTTGCATTCAAAACTAGGTTTAAACTAATATCAAAAAATTTAAAATTTAATTTATTAAGCTAGTGGTAAATATTTATTGTATTGATATGTCCCATGCTCTAGCTCGCTCTGTGGTATTCATATTATACCATATATCCACATTCTATTTAAGTGAAATCGAAATGGTTTAGATCTCTATCTCTTCTAAGGCAAGAAATATTTTCTACATGACTATGAGGTTATTGTATAATGAATGGCATGTAAATGCAATTAGCTAGTAATCGATCTATTAATGCAAAATCGATAAATTTCAGCGGATTATGGCAGATTTTAGGACGTTTTGCCTGAATTGGGACTCCGAAACAAGGTTAGAAATACTGTTTTTAGTTGGTTTTTCCTGGTAACAGGTCAAATTTTGTCTATTTAATACCTTTTAGCACTAACTATTGAAATGCTTTTGTGGAAACGATCTCGATAGCAGTTTGTTAAAATAATGCTATCATAAGTTGTTTTCTCATTCTCAATTATGTGACTTTGCAACAAAAGCTAGTCAAACCTTCACGCATGCCTAACATGTGACCCCCATCGATAATCTCCACAATGGTATCTAAGTGCACTTTCTTTTTGAATTCGACCAGAAAAGGACATCGTAGGCGCGACCATGGACTGCGGCGAATCCAACAACAGATGCTTCCAAGACGAGGAGTGCAACAAGAATGTCTCAAACTCTACCGCATGGATCGGATCCCAACCAACCTACTGCGCAACCAATGTTGTAAGTTTCCACCCCGAAATCCCATTAAAAATCATGCCTACTTAAGCACTTTAAGTAACCACTTTTTATCTTTCAGAATATTCCTAAGAACACCTCCCAAACTATGGTATTAATCATCTTCAACCGTGCCGAAAACTACTATGGGGCCTTCAGGAATGAGATGATCATGAACCTGCCCGTTTTCAAGGCCTACGGAAACGGAGAATTCCTGGGCATTTCCAAGGCTCTGCGATGCATCGAAGGCAACTTCCCAATGAACTCAGGCATAGCTGCCCTCTCCTTCGACAACTGCTCTGAAGCCCTCAAGTGCCTACAGTCGAAGACGCAAATCAGAGAGGCCAACTGGATGGGTGTGCCAGAGGTGTACCTGGTTCCCTTGTGCAACCCAATGAGGCACCTGATCGACTACCCCTTCCTACAGGTGGATTTCTACGACGTGAAGAATGGCGTCAATTTCACCAAGTACATAAACACGGCTGAGAACATGGTGCACGAGAAGGGCGGTCTGATTGTGGCGGGAACAACGGAGATCATGCGGTTCCGTGGTGTCTGCCGACCCATGTACGTGTTGATTTGTCAATGGACCAACATCGACCAGGTTGAGTGCTTCAACCGCGCCATCGACAATGTTCTAAGGGAGGCTGGGGCTGCATGCTCCACCAGAGTGGTCTTCGAGATGGACGCCTTCTCTCAAAAGTGCCTCGGTTAAGACAGTGCGTGGGGAAGAAAGAAAGAAGGAGAGGAATGGTTATTGCAAATAGTATGGCTTTTTTGGTGTGTGAAGGAACTGATGTAGGGATAATACAAGTCGATATGGTGTGCATTTACCGTCTTTCTGAGGGTGTTTGGGGTGTTTTATTAGTTAAGCAAATGTTTTAATGCCTTTAACTTCTATAAAAACGTGGTCAGCATAATGGCTCGTTTATTTATAAACTATCTAAATGTGGGGTGCTTTGGGTTATTATCAGGCCGAAAATGATTGCGTTTTATGGTGCATTAAGGTAAAAGACGGATTTTCCATGATTTGTCAGAGATTTTGGAGTCATGTGATAGCTGCACATGCGTTGCTAGCGTTAGGGAGATCATTAAGGGGTAATATTGGGCTGTAGTATCAAAGTGGTGCTTGTATATGATACACAGCACGTTCTCAATTAGAAATAAGGCTATACACTAAATCATAAAGCTAAGGTACCAGTGAACCTAAAGAATGTGTTTAAGATAGCATAATACAATACAAATAATCTCGGGAAAGCCAGTTTTAAGGCATTTTATCATTCCCACCTACTTTGGGATATATATCATCCTAATTAAACTTAAAAATTATGCTAAGCTTATGAATAAACGAACGCAAAAGCATAATACTACATTCCAATATTTTTTTCTTAATGTTTATCAATTTAATGCGCTTTGGCTTTGTGGAATGCCACCCAATAATTTGCGGTTTGGTTAAAAATTCCTAAATGGTCGAAGACTGATTCGTTGCTTTAATTCCACTAGTTAACAGAGCTTTTGTCGGAAAATTACTTAGAAACTATCTAATTGGAATCATTTTAACACTTTAATATGGTAAAGGGTTGATGCATAAGAACCAATGCTTGAACTAACTAAATTAGTCGCATTTCGCTCATATACATTTAGAATGAGCGGTTTAGAGCTTTAAGACCACTAAGAGGTGGTAGACTAGCGCTTAAAACAATGGAGAAAAAGATATTTTTACCTCGAAGGATTATTTGTCTCCTTTAGTCTTGATACCTGAACGCAGACTCACATCTTCCATGACATAAATCTAAACAATGATGCCTACGTAAATCGAATATGAGAGTTCCATGGCCAAAGTAGATTTAAAAAACTTTCATAAAAAATTCTTAAGGATGTCTGAAAAACAGAAATAGTGTGTCAATTATACGCGATGCCCAAATAAGTATTGAGCGCCCTTTGAAGATAGAAGTTAAAATCACGGTTCAAATATGCAGCAACAAAGCCATAGAATTCAAAAACCCACACAGGTAATGGAAACATGGACTAATTACTGGCCTGCATTGCTGGGATGTAGAGAAAGGCTTTAATGTCCTGGAGCCGATGAGACAGTGAAAACAGTCATCTCCTATAGCACATTTAAGTGCATCAAGCAAGGATCATTTTGTTCTTATGTGGCATAAAACTAGGGCTTATTTTTTTCCAATAAATATCTTACAAAACAACCTAGTTTCCGTTTTCATTGAAGTTTCTTTGTCAGCAAGGTGGTTTAGCCAAAATGTGGAATGAAATCTGCTTACCTCTAACCTCTGTGAATAGAATTTAATTTCTATGATGAAATAAACTATGCTTGGGGACCTATTTATAGTTATGCTTGTGTAAAATAACATTTATACAATTTACATAAATCACTCTTATTAGTATTTTAATTCAATAAATTAGCTTTGAAATATTAATTAAAAATAGTGAAACAAATTAGTTTCTAAAAATATTCGTTTTAACTTATCAATTTTCTAGGGAAAGTAAACTAAGCTCTGAGAGCTAATTGGTAGATCGCAACGTGCCTGGCCTAATTGGTCTTGAGTGTGTGCGAAAGCGTCAGTAGTTGTTTGGCAGATTTTTGTATTATGGGTTCACCCAAAAAACCTATCGAGTATGCCAAACCTCGATCAGGAGAGCCTTTCTATGAGTGCTTTGAAGAAATTTCACTCAAAAACGCTGTTCTAACTTACATGTCATTTTTAATACTCAATTTACTGGGACGACTTCAGGATTTCCTGCGCAAATACGGCGTCCTACCTAACCCATGTGCCAAAGAGAGCGAGTTGACAAAATCCTTTGTGCCCCTCTACTCTGATTACGAAGCCTTTTATACCCGCAATTTGTATCGACGAGCTAGAGATTGCTGGAATCGACCGATATGTTCCACTCCGGGTCCGGAAATGGTTCTAATGGACCGCGTTTCCCACGATAGTTGCTGGACTTTCTCGTAATTTTATTGTTTGATGCTTTATATTTTTAAAATGTTTTTTCTGAGTTCAGTTGATAAAGTTGTTTTTTTCTCCTCTTTCAGATTTACGAATACAACGACCAAGGTGCTGAATTTTGGTTCCTATAACTACCTCGGATTTGCAGAATCCACGGGACCCTGCGTGGAGGCTGACATCAAATCAATCGAAAAATACGGACTGGGTGTTGGCAGTTCTCGTCAGGAGGTTGGAACTCTGAGTATTCACGTCGAGTTGGAAAAACTCGTGGCTGAATTCGTCGGTCAGGAAGCCGCCATAATCTTTGGAATGGGTTTTGCCACAAATGCGCTCAATATGCCCCGCATCTTCGACAAGGTATGCACTTTTTAGTCAACATTTATAAGGATACACATAAGCGCACATTTTTCCCACACTATGCATCGGGTCGTACAAAAGACCAGATGAAACGCTAAAGATCCATGAAAAATAGTCTGGAATCGAGTGACTGAAGTTGTTTTGTTGCCTCTGTGTTCTGGCTTATGCGTGGGTGGATTAGCTGACTTTATTGGAATGTCAAAATGTCAGTTAGGCTTCATTTCACTGACACTCTAAGCACCTCATAATTGCTGGCAAGAAATCACAAAAATTATCTTTGTTTTATTTCTGTTCAGGCGTCCGTCTTCATCCAATTGAATTAAAATTAAAAAAAGACTCCAATTGGTTTGAGCCTCTCTAAGTGCACACAATAGTTTTGTCTGAAATCCCTTTGAGTGCATTTATTGATTGCCACTGAGGCTTGTCTAGTTTGGTGGCGAAAAAATCGATTTTTACTATTGAAGGTCAATGACGAAATTATGTGTGCGTCACCCTGGGGTATTAAGTGTCTGCCGAGACAATCGATCGATAGTCCTTAAGTAGGATTAGGGTTTAATAAGCACTTGAGTACCCCCTACTCAGGAACCTCTGTGTGTGCGTGAATTCGTGAGATTAAAGTCGATTCTTTCATTTCGCTTCTCTCTTTTTAACAGAATTCCTGTGTCATCAGTGATGAGCTGAACCACACCAGCCTCATTCTAGGCTGTCGCCTGTCTGGTGCCACTATCCGTCGTTTCAAACACAATGATATGGAGGATTTGGAACGCGTTCTGGCCGACGCCGTTGTCTACGGACGTCCACGCACCCGTCGACCTTTCTCGCGGATCTTTATCGTCGTTGAAGGCATTTACAGGTTCGTTCAGTCCCCTTACAATCAGGTGCGGTGTCATGAGATGAAACCGCTCTGGGTTATCGTGACTCTTGATTCAGAACGCGAGCTCTATCAGGTGTTTCGGTTTGGTAAAGTCTTTTTCACGACTTTCTGGCTTAAATTTAGGCTCTTGTGTGTCTTATACGCTCCGAGGTGCACGCATCTAATTTCTGGGCTCATGTTTCCTTTTCAAAAATGCGAAATGTATGAGGATTCCTGTACTGTTTAATCACAAGATATCCGATTTTGATGGCAAAAATATCCAGAAAGTATTCCTGGTTCTCTGCGACATGATATAGATACTTTCAAATTTATCATTTGACACAACCTTGACCTCGATTGAAATCGATGATGTTGTTGTGCAACAAAGGCATGACATCAGGAGATGGATGCAACCTTTTTTGTTCAATGAAATGTAACTGTAGTAAACACCAGGTACTGGGTTGTCTATTACTCCTAAAATTTGAGTTTTAAGCGAGTGAGAATTCGATCCAGAAGCTCAAAGGTGACTCAAAAATGAGTGACGAATTCAGCGGCCTGTAAGAAGTTTAGGAGTGAGAATTGCATTACTTTGTTTTCTCAAGCAAATTTGAGCGATTGATGTTAATGAGCCGACTTTGCAAGCCTTCAATTTTTGAAGTTTAGGTTTAAACATCTGCAATCGAATTCGTGTTAACAAGAAGGCGTTTTGAGTCGAAAAAAATTAATACAAATAACCAGCTAAATAGCTGACCAATTGATAAGGCGCATTTTTCAATAAAATTTTAAAATGTTCCGAAAAAATCACGACGAAAAACAACTTTCGTTCTGAAATAGTGTCTTTTTCAGAATTCGGTTTAATTAATGCCAACAAGGCCAACAAAATTTACAAAATCCACCGATTTTTAGGATAGAACCGGGCCTTCATTCTCCTTGGGTATTTTGGAATCGAAAAATTGGCAGAGAGAGAGAGAGGTTATTAAGATTTGAATTTTATGGTTCAAGTTATGTTTTGATTTCCATCAGATATAATCAAATCGGATTGCCCCAAAGTTGAATAGATGTTGGATCGGGTTTAAGATCTCGTTTTTTTCGATCCAGATTCTGAAATGATTCCTTTCTGTTATGCAGTGATTTCTCAACTTGTGCTAGAGCATTGCAGTCCAACTCAGATTTTAAGAGATACTCTCCTAAAGGATGTTGTACTAATAATTTTTTGCAGTTAATTAAATGTTCTTTTGAAGGTGAAGTCCGCACAAGTGGTATCTAGAGAATCTATAAACATTCTTTCATAAAATAAATTGTGTTTTCTTTCAAAAATATTCAATTAAATACGGACTTTAGTCGAAGTCTAACACACTTTGTATATTCTATCTCATCTATGTTTTATTCTAATGTAACCATACTTTCTGCCCCTTTTGAATATTAAGAATATTTAATTTATCGATAAATAAAATAAACATATTTGAATTTTATGCCATAATTGTCAATTATTTCAGTTTTAAAATGAGTTTAGTTACACCGAATTCACCCAAACGCTTTTTCGTGAAACTGGAGCACATTTTTAGATAAAGAGTACAATTTGATTCTGAGTTCTGTTCTATTCAATTCATTAATTTCATGAAGCGTCCTTTGGAACATTTATAACAAACGAATAAACCGGGAATTAGGGTAAAAACAGTAAAACAAGTTTGTTTTAATTGATTCCTGCTCTTCCCTACAGCATGGAGGGCAGTATCGCGCACATGCCAGAGATAATCGCGCTGAAGAAGAAGTACAAGGCCTACGTGTACCTGGACGAGGCTCACAGCATCGGCGCTCTGGGTCAGCGGGGTCGCGGTGTGGTCGACTACTTCGGTCTGGACCCCTCAGACATCGACATCGCCATGGGCACCTTCACCAAGTCCTTCGGGTCAGCTGGCGGGTATTTGGCCGGGTCGAAGCGCTTCATCGACTACGTCAGGAGTGAGTCATTCTCCTCAATCTACGGCGGATCGATGCCGGCTCCGGTGTGTCAACAAATCATCACGTCGATGAAGATCGTCATGGGAAAGGAATGCCCGGGTGAAGGCGAGAGGAGGTGGGTTGGCTTGCCCACCAGGAGCTCTCTCTCTAAAGCATTTCTGCCCGTCTATAAAGTCAGGTTTCTTCTAGCGATTTAATCCGGTGAAGGTGTCTAAAATTTGAGAGGTTTTATTCACTAGAAAATTTCGAGAAAGTTTTAATTGAGTTTGTGGTTGTGCTTACAACTTAGATTGTTGTTGAAAATTGAGTGACTTGTGTCTTTACATTCTCTTTTAGTCTAAATTCTGGTGTCTTTGTGAATAAGAATAAGGATTTAGCAGAAATAAAAACGGTTTATATTTGTAAAAAAGTAGATCTGGACGTTATTTTTTATGTCTTAATGTATTTAAGCAGATCAAATTTTACTATTTTACAGAATAAAACCCTGATAACATGGATGTACCCGAGACCGATTTGGCGCACTTAATTGTTTTATGAGCTTAGGAAAGGTAGAAAACTCAGCAGTTGACGAAACGGCCAGAAACATTCCCTCAGTGTGTGCCGAAGATAGTTTACGGAATTCGGAAGTGAAGATTTCACCCTCCACGAAGGTACAGGTCGAATCGTACGTTAATTTGAGTTCATAGGAATCAATTTAACGAGGCCTATTTGCGAATTTGTGCGTTTCGTCTAAGAATGACACAAATATCTAGCTAATATTTGTAGTTGACGTCAAACTAGATTTTCTACCGCTCATGCTTAACCGCCCCCGTGAGGCGTTGTTTTAAAAATACTTTGTTAAAATAAAAAAAAACGCCAAGTCACAAGGTGGTGTTAGTACTGACGTACTTGCAAAAAACGCATGATTTTCGAACTTTTGATATTTGGAACTAACAAGCACTTTAGAGACCTTTTTCGGGCATAATATAAAAATATTTTTTTGAAAAAATTATTTATTATTTGCTTGATTGAGGGATTTGGGAAAAATATTGAAATGGAACTTTTATACTCTAGGAATTCTTTGAAAATTCAGGTGTTTTTCATATTTAAATTTTACTTGTTTGAAGAAATAGTGTTTTTTTAATATCTTTGATAGTGCTTTTGATATTTTATCTTACCAAATTTGAAAATTTTAAAGGGTTTTGATATTTACACGCCTTTTGTAATTTGAAACAGTAGATATAGCAAGGAATTCTAGGATTTTTTAAGCTAGAAAGTTGACTTTAGGATAAAATTCGTGTCTTTTGTGGCATTTATTCATTTTCACGGCGTTTTTCAATCTAGTAAGGGAAAAAATAGTAATTTAACATTCTGGAATAATCGAACTACTTTGGGTACCTGCGAGAATCCAAATAATCCCGATTTCTACCTCATCACCATCTTGTGCCCGTAATTGTCTTTGCGTTAACCAATCTTGAAGCCTGACATTTAGCTCAGAAGAAAACTAATCCCATGAATAAATTTACATGCCAGGCGTCAATCAATTACCACCTAGTCATGCATATAGAAATCAGCTTTTGTGAGGAAACTTTCCTGCTCACACATCGATTCCCAAGTCATTTCTTGCTAATCTGAAGACTGGCGAGTGTATCGAACCAGAAATGGATGAGCCAGTCTCTATTTTGTACTCTCATGTTGAAAGCAGGGAATTCTTTAAATGCAATAAATAGCTAAATTTTGGTATCCACACGCAAGCAAAAAGGCTTTTCTTGCGTGCAAAGGGTGAAATAGGCTCCGGTTTTGTTGAAACGGATCTTTTTTGCTAAATTGGTTGGTGCTCAAAAGCAATATCAGCATTTACACGATGACCTGATTAGTGCTCAGGTCAGTAAGCGCCGCAAACTCAAAGTTTTGCCTATGATGAGGGCACACTCTGCTTTATTGGTGAGGGTGGTGGTTTTTTTTGTGTGCTTTGACCTAGAGTTCAACCAGTATGATTGATATACATGCGAGATTGAGAGTCCATAACAATCACACTCGGTCTCCGATAAATCGAACATACTACTGATAACATTTGGGATGTTAGTAGTTCCACATGATGAAAGAAGTTCAGCCTACCCAAAAACAACCAAAGGCGAAGTCAATCCAATCTGAATTGAGGGAGTAAAAAGAGGAGGGGTTAATTGCAAGTTTAAAATCGTTTTTGTCTATCTAGACTGGCGCAATTAGCGTGGAACACGCGGTACTTCAGGGCTCACTTGCACGCGATGGGCCTGATAGTGTTCGGGAATCGGGACAGCCCGGTGATCCCACTAATCCTCTACATGCCGGGCAAACTGATCGCCTTCTCGCGCATGTGTCTCGAGCGCGGCCTCGGTGTCGTCGTAGTCGGCTTCCCCGCCACTGCCCTCCTCGCTTCGCGTTGCCGTTTCTGCATCTCCGCCGGGCACACCAAGCCCATGCTCGACCGGGTTCGTCCCCTCTCTTCCTCTCCGCCTCCTCCTCCTCCTCTGCATTCCTCCTATTCTTCTTTCTCCTCATATTCTCAATGCTCATTCATCCCTTAATGCAATGAATCAGTGAGATTATTTTCAGGTTGCGTCCACCTTGGCTTGTTGCCAGACAGTCTAGTCTCTCGGCTTCATCCTCGTACTGCTTCTTTTCTTTTCGCCTTTCCACTAGCTTTCATTCATCCTTGAATACCATGAAGAGGCAAGATCGTAGTTTAACGGAATATATCCGCAATGGCATTGAATTCTCTTTTCTAAACAGAGAAGGTCTCACGCGCTAGTGTCTTCATGACACCTTTGAAGTGCACTCGAAAAAGTTGTTTGAGTGGTGTGACTATTTGGCCTTTTTTAATGAAACGTACTTCCGGTAGTGAAAGGCGTGATTGAAACTCAGTATTCTTTAGTCAGATTTTGTGGGGGTAAATTCTTTGAGTAACTTGATAGGAGGTCTCACGAAACCGCTCCCTCATTCTTGAAGCTGTGTAGCTGATCTCAACAGAGAATCGGGTGGTTTTTAACCTGATTCGAGGTGATTCCATCCCCTCAGTAGCGGTATCGGGTAACAATTTAACAGTGGCTGTAAAAAACGCACTGAGAAGCGATTTTATGGTGGTTTGTGAAACAGTTGCTACTGAGACAGGAAGGAACTGGTCGGTTCCTTTTAGTTTTAGAGTACTTCATAATACCTAATGCAACTGAACTTTTTTCTTTCGATGCATTTAAACTGATTAAAATTAATATTGGTTTGATTAAAACCATACTAAGGAAAATCGGCAGTCGACGAAACATTCGCTTAGTTTATGGTGAAAAATGTGTAAATATAAGAATCTGCGTGCAGAAGATGACTTGCGAAATTCAGAAGAACAGAAAGATTGACTGAAGACCTGTTAATATATTGAAGGAATTTTCAAAATGCACCTTAATGAATTCAATGGCGACATTACGTTAAACTGGTAAGATCTTCCAACCGAAAATTCTTTTTGACGTCATGGTTAGTTTAGCATTCGGAATTTTTATCGGCTGAAGTTCTTTATGTTTTTGTGCTATTTTTTGACAAAATGGCTCTAATTCTCAGGATTTACACATGAGCTGTGAAACCGCTAAGTACCCAACGAGGCAAAGAATTAAAAATTACCTTTGTTTAATGGCGCATTGTCATAATTATCAATTGCTAAATGGAGTGTCCTATTAGAACTTTTGAATTCCCACTTTGGGTAGGCCAGCCTCAAGTCTTACAACTATCGTGTCTTAATTGATTGGCTTAAACAAAAGTATTTTTTAATCAGACGTTATTTCATTAAAAACATTCGCAAGGCCTTATTTCCTTTTCATAATGATCAAATTTATTTTATTATTCTTTTCAACTTTTCGTTTCCTTCTTGTAACATTCCAGGGTCTTCTAATTATCTTATAAATTGTTTTCAAAACTACAAAGTTTATTTGTGACTCTGAACCTTTGTAGGGGGTAATTGAAACGCATTCTTGGTGTCCAGGCTTATTTAATTACCCTTTTAAGCCCCGTGTGACTTGGTTAAATCCATCAGTACATCTTACGTTCACCGGTTTTTCGAGCAAAATCATCTATCCAATAGATGCATTTCGTCATTGGTTGATGCCGATTTTCTGAAAGTTGCATTATTAGTTGGTAATTTAGTTAGCATTAGGAGAAATTAGTGAGTTTGGAAAAATATTTTTGTGTAAATTAAGCCACCAAGCTCGTCACGGTAAAGTAAATACCGTCAAATCTTAGCTGGACATTTATGGCAGTGTTAGTGTAGCATTGTTGTATGACCTTTGGGTGCGAAAAAATTGTTAAATATCTATAAACCGTCTTAACCTACTTAATACAGATGTATTTTTTCAATATTTAATGTGTCTCAGCTCCTGTAAATTCTCAATTTTGTTACCACTTTATTTTGATGAAATTTACTAACTTTTTAGTAAATTTTAATCTTCTGGTCGTCGTGGTAGGAATCACAGGATTTATACCTAATATGTATTAATAGATATTTCTATTTAAAGTAATACGATTTGTAATATTTCTCCTGTCAACATCAGCCTCGTAAATTACCTTTCCTTTTCGATCTTTGATTACGGTTGGTGGCGTGAGTGGGTTGGGATTTAAAAAATAGACTCAAATTGACTGCTTTTCTCTTTCTTGAATTGTTTTTTGAAATCAAATATTGCTGTCTAAGGTTCTTTCTGTGCCTCTCAACAGATTTTGAGAGTCTTAAAGCCTAAGCAATTGACGATCCATCCATCCATCCATCCAACTTGCAAATACGTTTAATTTCTGTGCTGGAGATGGAATTTTTGGACTGTTTTCAATAGATATGGCTGCTAGAGTGTAGATTTAAACAAACGCAGATAGTTTACAGCATCCGCCCTACGTGTTTTGCCAGATCCTCCGAGTTGACATCTGCTCTTCTCCTTTTTTGGATAGACTTGCGATTGGCGTCGAAAAACGGATCTTTTGTCGAAATGTTAGGCTTCGTAAACATTAACTTAAATTTTGCGTTTTTCATTTGTTTTACTTAATCAAAAGTCAGGCAGAACCTATAGGATGGCCTGATATCAATGTTAGTCAATGGCATTTTTGGGTCAAAGTATGTAAATCGTTTGAATTTGGTTGATATTGCTAAAACTTTCACCGTTCTCACGTCTCTCAGTGGTTAATTAGTGTTAAAATTTGGCTAACATAGCTTCTCAATGCTCTGTGGTGAAAAAGACTATTGTGATGTGGCACTTACCAACTTCTCTTCAATTTGGAAACCTTTTAGTGGTGTGGTGGAAATTATTTGATTATTTTTCCGAATTAGATGTGGTAGTTGTTGTCAAAATGTTGCAATTTAACATCCTATAACGCCCTTATACATCCGAATTTCCTATTCTTATTCTCATAAATGTTGTTGTTGATTAGTTGTTTTTTTTTAAAGCTGCAGTCTAACGGAACCTCTTCACTTTACGGAATTCACTTAATTTTTATTCCCTTTGCCAAACCACAACTACCTAGACGGTATTTCAAGCAGCATAACAGGACTCTCTAGAACACGAGTGGCCTACTACTTAGGTGCTGATTAGTAGTGGGTGATGAGCTGGTTTTCGGCTTTCAGGCTCTTGCTGTGATTGCCGAAGTGACAGAGGAGTTGAATCTTCGCTGCAGTCGAGTTCCCCCGCCCTACTGGACCAAGGTCTACACTCACCACGGCGAAAATAACGGTATTTCCGCTACAAACGGAGTACCTAAGGCCCTAGAAGAAGCCCCTCTCACCAACGGAAGCGCAAAGACACTAGCAGAGAAAATAGAGAAGAAGCTGGAAAACGGGGACGTGGTGAAGCGACGGACAATCGTCCAGTCGTGAGGTGGAGGCGGAGGTGAAGAGGGGGATTGGAGTCCCCTGCGGCGCTACTGTTTGTCTCTCTCTCTTTTGTAACTGAGGCAGTCCCGCACTTATACGCTAGACCATCAACACCGATCCCTCCCCCACCCCCTTATATACCGTCTAATTGTTATTTTGGTCTGGAGATGAAGCCGTCTTTGAGTAACCCAAGCCAAACCAACCAAAAGTGCTGTGCTTTTTGCTTAAAATGTAATACGATAAGGTAATTGCTTCTCGTATCTTTGGGTATCAGATTGGACTTGCGTGTGCCTTCTATTCTGTGTCTGTATGGCTTAAAAGACCACTATACCCTAGTTTAGCCTCTTATGAGAAAGAGTGGAGTTAGGCATTAATTATGAAAACAGGCTGTCGATGCTGCGGACTCAAATATCCGGATGGCAGAAATGAGTCTGAGATGACACACAAAAGGGTCGTTCGAGTATATGGCTTTGTTTCGATTACCTTCAGAACAAAGGATGTAAGAGTTATATTAAGAAATAGACGGCTAATAACCTTGTCAATGAAGGTAATAGAAGCGAAAAATTTCCGTCTTGATCTTAGTGTCGAGAGGATTGTGCAAAAGCAACAATGCCTTGAACTATCCCACCAGCTCTTTGAGGTATTTAGATAAGAGTTCTAGCTTTCAATAGTTTGTTAGTAGCACATACTAAAATATTATCGACTCTTAGTGGTATTAGCAAAAGCTGTTTGTTGATTAATTCAATGTGAAGCATAAACAAAATTAAGGGTTTTAAATGCATTGGCAAATAAATAAATTGGATGGAGCTCGAAAAAGTTGCACGACTAAACTTTATTACTTCACTCCAGAATGAATAAATTTAGTCTATCAGTCATTCAAATAATAGAATGAATATCGCTATATTTTAAGGTTGAAACTGATTTATCTATAGTTTTAACCATCGTAAATTCACTCAAACACTACCAACTTTTGACCTTGGTACTATTTTGAAACCTTGTTTAGGGTCACTGGCGTATTGTATTTCGTGTGCAGCTTTAACGTGATGTCGTTAGCTCGTCAAAACTTTGACGAAATAAGCGAGTCAAATATAAATAAACTCATAAATATATATTTGTCTGCCAGTTATTTTTACTTGTCTATGGCAAATCACTTTGAAAGGGATGATGTTGCGTTGTATGGAATTCGAAATACTTTTCTCAAGTATTCTAATAATGCAACAACGAAAGCAGTAAAGGTAATGTCAAAAATTGATAATTTTCAGCTAATGGAGTATCAAAATAAACGTGGTGGCCGTATTTGCTATAATGAACTGAAGTGCCCTCAAGATTTGGAAGATTCGGAAGATATTTCCTCATGTTTTCTACTGGCTTTCAACGAGGAAAAGAGAATCAACGAATTTCTGATCGCGTTTAGCAAGATAGCCGTGTCTTTGAAGGACGCTCAATTGCATGGATTTCTTAAACGTAAATCGCCTTTTAAACATTTTAATCAATTAATTTTGATTTTGTACAAACAGGGGAATTAATGCGTGATCAAATCAATATTCTTAAGGAGTTGAGTGATCTTATTGTGAATGTAGAGCGATGCGGACCCGGCCTTGGTGAATACGTTTTTGACAAAAATCATTAAATTGAATGCAAAGCAATAAATATTTCTTACTGCATAAAATTGATCATGTCGTTTGGATAATTTAAAGTGTGTCTTCGAAATATAAAACTCATTAATAGGCCTAATGAGTTACATTTTGTGTTTAATTTGGCCTTAATATCCGTTTTCCGAATTTAAATTCGACTATAATCTCTCTGGATTGAAAATTTACTAAAAATTCCTCCAGAAACCTTCTTTTTCGTTTTTATTTGTCTTTATTATCTGAATCGATTCGATAATTAAAATTTTTTAGATGATAGTAGAGCACCGTATGGGAATTTACTCATGAAACTCAAATATCCAACTTGTGTTATGAAGAATTGATGACTAGACAAGGTTCCGTGGTTTTTCTATGCAGAGTACCTGAGAATAGGTGAAAAGAGGAATCGCATAGCTTGCAACGTATGGTTGTAGCCTTACTTAAGAATCAGGTCAAATTTAATGCATGAAAAAACGTGAATCTGATTCTGCTCAGGCAAAGTAGGAATCTAAGGCGAAACAACGCAGCATAAAAGCAAACCATGTTAAATTTTTTCTCTCACTAAATCGGAAAAAGACGAAAACACAAGATTACTCAATGATCAAACCTGGCGGATACTATTAGGGAGGAGGTGAATTTGATGAAACGAAATATATCAGAGTGTAGAGCAATGGACTGCGGTCAGCCTTGGTGGGTATAATCCGCATCGGCCCATAAGTCAGGACTCAAATTAGATGCGAACATTCCCGACTTATACTAGATTAGTGATCAGTAGGATGAAATGTCCTGCGCAAGAATACTTTGAAGTGAAAGAGCTTAAAGTGTTCAAAGAAAAAACCACAAATCTTACAAACCTACGGAAAAAACCAATTCAGAAACGCAAAAAAGAGCCTGTGAAATGGCAAAAGGAATCGATTGCAAAAGAGGGCTGCGCAGACAGGTGCTGAACAGGTAGTAGTGGTGGTGAGGGCCAGGAATCCCAACCGCTAGACCATCAGGGACACGCTGTCTTGCCTCCCACGTCCACGGGGCAACATTTACCGTCTAATCTCCGCATCACCGGCCTAACAGCGCTCCAAGTTCTCGTCGCCGTCGCCGTCGCCGTCGCCGTCGTCGTCGCCGGCGCCTTCCATGTGAAGGCCAGCGCGTAATGGGGTAGATGGCATTCCTCTGTGGTAATTTGCCTACATGGGAGGCGTGCGTTCGGGATGGTTAGCTGGAAACCGCGGCGCCCCGAGCCCGGATAGCTCAGTCGGTAGAGCATCAGACTTTTAATCTGAGGGTCCAGGGTTCGAGTCCCTGTTCGGGCGTCTCACCCCCCTTTGTCCCCCTAATCTCTTAAACCACCCAAACACCCATCCTCATCATCGTCGCCATCATCGCTTCTCCCTCATAGTCTTTCTCTTCTTTCTTTATTTTCACGGAAGCGCTTTTTTAGGAATCCCTCCTACTAATGTGGTGGGATAGCTGACTAGATGGGAAGGAATGTGAGAGCAACGTATGGGGGCTAGAACGTTCCCTGATGATGATGATGATGATGATGATGATCTGCGTGCTAATTGGCCTGCTACGACGACGACGACGACGACGACAATGCGCCAACGAGTTGAGACGAGTTGAGAAGAGCTGAGGCAAAGTGACGACTTGCACCCCTGCTGCCTCTCCTCCTACTTGAGGAAGCACCATCAGCATCGGCATCGGCACCGGCATCGGCATCGGCATCGGCATCGGCATCATCCTGAAGGGATCATTTGTGACGAGATGATGGTTTGAGTGAATTCGTGGCATCGAAGAAGAAGAAGAAGAAGAAGAAGAAGAAGAAGTGCGTAAGAGTCGAGCAAGATGCGGCGGCGGCGGCGGCGGTGGCGAAAAGTGGGTGGGAATGTTACTGATCCTACAAAAATGTTTGTTGGTGGCGTTTATTTTTGAAGGATATGCAAGTGATATATTTCCTCAATTACTGCTGAGTCTTCTCTGCGAATACGTTTTAGTGCTTTATTTAAGTGGTAATTCAAAGTGCTAGCGCTCTCTTTGCCTGTGACGCATGCACTACTGAAATTGTTGTTAGTAGAGTGGATGGAGGCATTGGTAGGTCTTCGATCTCTGACTTATCTGACTGAATATGAGATGATCGTATCTGACGTGAACAGCGCAAACGAATTAATTATGAACTGAATGTGCGACAATTTAACCTTTATTAACAATGCAACTTATAAATGAATAATAAATTTAGCTCATATTGGAAAATAAAACTTCTCGAGAAATGAGCTAGAGACGGTCCTATGAAATCTAGGCATCAAATCTAAATGCCGACATTGCCTAGTTATGCGTGGGGTCAGTGATATTCTGACAAGGCCTAAGGGGCTCCAGTCACATGCCACAATTGACCCCAATAACCACCATCAGGAGATAAAAGGAACACTCATCTCTCATTTTTGGCGGAGCAGGTGATCGTGGACTCGTGAATCCTGCGTGGTAAGACACTTAGCAATACAGAAACCACTAATTCTAGGCAGGGTCACTCCAGGCACTGCTTGATCCAGGACTTTCACGAATTACTGGCACCAAATCACGCGCTACACAGCGCTGAGTGTTGTTCACTAAACTGAAAGCAAAACTAAAAAAAATTGGACATACTGATAGCAGAATGGGTGTTCTTCATGTATTTGATAGTCTCGAGATGAGCGAACTCTCGGTATAAATTCTTCGTGATTTTTTCAGTAAATGTCGCATTCTCGGCTGTGGCTATGGCTGTGGTCTATCTCTTTACGAAACTGCCACTGTCTATAACGATTAATATTTCGTTATAAGATGGGCTTTTGCCAGTTGCCACTCAAAGTCTATCCACTAAGAAGGCGAAAGAAGCTGGCGAGCAGATGCTGGCAACATGGGGCACGTGACAGTTTTCGGTCAGTTAATGTGGAGGCGTCCAATTTCCAAGATTAGGAGCTTCTACTGGTTTTGCCAGTTCTTCAAATTTTAAGGCAGGCATTTCTTCAAGGGCCACGTCAAGAAGCGGGCTACCAGCAAACCCCTCTGTTCCGTCTCCCCTTCTATCTTCATCTTCGGAGAAGGTGAAATATCCACTTCTGAATCCCGCAAATGATCTAACCGCTTCGTCGACTGCTGGTTCATTACCCTCCTAAACTCTCATAAAAATAGCGTCCTAAATGATTCCTGATTGACACCTTCATGTTAGCAGGGCTATCATGCAGCAAATTCTAATCCTTTCACATGCATCGAAGCGTGAAGCCCATTAGATATTGATATGCTTATTCATTCATTGTAAATTTGTTCGATGCGATTATTAGTACAAAGTTGTTGTCGATGTTCGCCGAAGTCGGTTTACTAAATTTCACATCTGCAATTCATACAACGCCTCCAAAGTTATTTAGGTGGTGTGAACATGAGCTGAACAAGCAGCTATTTAAGTAGCACACACAAACTGACGTGCATTCTGTGAAAGAAACAGTTGAACCACCACCACCACCTCCACCACTGTCCAAAAGCCTAATGAGAGTTTTACGCATTGCCAGCTCCCAAATTACAACCAGAGAGACTCACCTTTCCGTGAGTGTCTCCATTGAAAAGAAGATAACCACACTTTCGACAAATTTACTCATATATTGAAATGTAACACAGAGGAAACTAGCTAGGCCACCGACCGACACAAACACACAGCATTGTAGCGAGTTGAAGGGGAAGATGCAGTTGATATGCGGCTTCCTTCTTACGCTTTATAACCAACGAGCTTTTGCAAAATATCAAAGAACAAGGTATTCTTCAATTTGATATCGGAGAGGTCCCTGAAAAATTCTCTAACCGGTTCGAAGATATCGCCATCTTTCTTTTTCTTGTCATCCGATTTCCATTTCGCGAAGCCGTCATTTTGAGGCATCTCATCATCCCACAGGTGCGACGGCCTTCATGACTTGAGTCGAAGTCACCGTGGAGCGTTTCACGGTCCCGCAGTTGACTGCCACTACCAGCGCAGCCAAAGTGAGGAGGAGAAATTGCATCTTGCTTCGTTTTCTTCTTCTTCTTCGTCAGTGACAGCGGTGCTCACTCGCAACTGCGACGGCGGCTACGGCGACTTATATAGACCCTGAGGGTGGGAGGCATCTTATTGCATCGCAATGGTACAATGCGCCGGAATGCAAGTCCACAGTTGCAGAAAGAAACCACTTCTTGGAAAGACACTATTTCCAGGCACTCACCTGACTGACCCAGTGGTCTCAGAGCCTTGCCAAAATGTCGTGAGATGTTCATCTGACAATTGGTAGTGCCTTGACTAGTGACTTGCAGAACACTGGTTAGGAGGTGGGCTTGCAGGACCTGATTCAGGCAACAACTAACAACTGAAGCCGATACAACGGCCCATTTTCACGGTCTGGCATCTGCAATAGATGAAGACTAACTGGAATCGTTGCGATTATTCTCGCTAGCTACTAAAAGTGGTGAATTCGAAGCAGCTGCGGTGGTCAGGAGATGGTAGCACACCAACAGAAGATCCGGTTGATCTCACATAGCAGCAGATTTTCTCCGAAATCTGTAGAATGGAACGTCGAGGAGGGAGGGGGCTTTAACTGAGTGCAGATGCCTCTCGTGGAATCCATGTTAATTAATTTTGCAAAGCATTAGTTTATAACAGGCGTAGCCAATCTTAGAGGATCTCTACACATCAGAGACCCGTCAAAAATGGTGACCACCAACCAGCTTATGCCATCAGTGCACCCCTAACCGTATTTTCGGCCCCTTTTGAATACATTAGAGCATTTCATCACACCTTGGCACTGTTTTTGCGCAAACCTGGGCAATGTCCTCCAGAGCGATACTTATTCCCCTGTTATCGAATAGAATCAAATTAGTCAAGCAGTTTGGCGGCCTTATTACAATTAATAGCGCGAAGAAGGTCAATTTTATAGGAATCGTAGTAGCCGTCATTTCGAGTGCGATTTCTTCATCCCCAAGTGCGAGAAACTTGACGACTTCAGTAGATACCACTGTAGAACGATTCAAAGTTGCGCAGTCGACCACCACCACCACTACCACTACCACCCTCTACCTTGAGAATGCATGGTTTACAGTGACTGCCTGACCCATGAATTGCACAAATCTCTGACAGTGGTGAGTTGAGACAGTGGTGAGTGCAGCACAATTTCGCAACTCAAAATCACTCAAAATAACACCAAAATGGATGTTGTTGATGAATTACATAGTCTTAAAAGGAATATTCGAGAAGAATTTAGTATAAATTCGCACTTATTTTCAAATTGAACGGATTTCAATATGTATTTCACAATGTGTACTGGTTGCGATCAAGTAAATTTTATGAAATTTTGCTAGATTAAGTTCCTGGTGACATGGACGTAGCCCAGAAATCATAGAGGCTCATAATGCTTTCTGAAGAGAAGAAGCGTCCAGAAACATTGCCTCACTTGAGGGAGCGGAGTGTGTGAGTGCGAGATGATGATTTTTTTGGAAATTTAGAAGTGGTGCACTTGTGGTTATACCTGGAATTTTACGCCGAGACTCGCCTATATCTTATTATTGGCTACCCGCCATCTCAGAGCGTGAAAATGGGCTGTTATTGTGGCTTCAATTGTTAATTGATGACTAAATCAATTCCTGCAAGCCTCACGTCTTAATCAGTGATATGCAAAGCACTAGTCAAGGCACTACCAATTGTCAGATGAACATCTCACGACATTTTGGCAAGGCTCTGAGACCACTGGGTCAGTCAGGTGAGTGCCTGGAAATAGTGTCCTTCCAAGAAGTGGTTTCTTTCTGCAACTGTGGACTTGCATTCCGACGCATTGTACCATTGCGATGCAATAAGATGCCTCCTACCCTCAGGGTCTATATAAGTCGCCGTCGCCAGCCGCCGCAGTCGTGAGTGAGCACCGCTGTCACTGAAGAAGAAGAAAACGAAACAAGATGCAATTTCTCCTCGTCACTTTGGCTGCGCTGGTAGTGGCAGTCAACTGCGGGACCGTGAAACGCTCCACGGTGACTTCGACTCAAGTCGTGAAGGCCGTCGCACCTGGGGATGACGAGATGCCACAAAATGACGGCTTTGACGATATAAAGAGAGCGAATTACGAAATTGTGAGAAAGAAATTGGGCGATTTCCTCGAATCGGTTCAAGCCTTCTTCAGCATCATCTTTTCCGAACCCAGTTATAAGAATAACTAGGCCCATCGCATTGCAGAAAAATTTGCTAGCGATATAGAGTAAAAAGGGAGCCTTATATCAACTGCATCTTCTCCTTCAACTCGCTACAATGCTGTGTGTTTGTGTTGGTGGATTGCCTAGCTAGTTTCCTCTGTGTTACATTTTAATAAATGAGTAAATTTGTCGAAAGTGTGGTTATCTTCTTTTCAGTGGAGACACTCACAGAAAGGTGAGTCTCTCTGGTTGTAATTTGGGAGCTGGCAATGCGTAACACTCTCATTAGGCTTTTGGACAGTGGTGGTGGTAGTGGTGGTTCAACTGTTTCTTTCACAGAATGCACGTCAGTTTGT
>JAUOZQ010000201.1:0-84621 GCA_030710315.1 Anomotaenia brevis
CTGTGAAATTGAAAGAGCCGTTCATTATCTAGCGACTATGCTGTCAGTTGCATTGCATTCATATGTGGTATTCAAAGAGGAATTATGCTAGAAGCTAAGAGGATTTATAACGTATTTTAAAAGTAGAAACTCATCTTTCGTCATTCATACTTGTGATCGTCATTTTTTGCAGTGATTCAATTATCGCGTCTTGCGGAACTAGGAGAATTTGAAAAATGCGTTGTTTTTCTACAAAACTTCCTAATACTATTACACCAAAACATATCACGATCGGAACCAACAATTGAGGAATTATAGCCAAGAACTGACGTGCGCTTAAAGCAAGTGAGCAACCCAATCTGCTAGGGAGAAGTATTTCGACATTTTGAGGAAATATGGAATGTAAATTTTATTTTCCTTGATAAATGTCGTCTATTTTTAAAGCCTTCCTAAATGACTTTTTGCTTATATTAAGTGATGACAGTAAAATAGGAAGCAAAGATTTGACTTCTCATGATTGGTGTGACCACCCCAAACAAAAGCATTGCTTGCCTTCGTTATGGTAGTTTGTTTTTTGTTTTGCTAACTGCCTTGCGATATATCAGCCAGATCACTTAACCAAAAATTCCATTTCAAGCAATCGCGTTTATCTAGGGGCTTAGTAACTGCAATAGAAGAGAATTGCAACATTGGAACCATTTAACAATTTCCCCATTTATTTAAAGAGAAACATCATTACCACTATAGTAATATAAATTGAAAGAAAATCTGCAGTGTGCTTTAATGGGGCTAAAATGCATTTTGGGTAATCAGATATTAAAAAAGCTCAATGTCATTAACTTGTAGCATTTAAATCACTACAAACACAATGAGAGGCAGAAAATCGGTTCATTGTTTTTATCCAGTCATTCGAAACGGCCTTCTTCCGTTTATTTGTTTAGAAACTGTTTCAGAGTATATAAAGGCAACTGCAAGGCTTTGTTCTAGAGTTAGCTATGCTCAGAATTTGGATCTTACTAACTCTCATTTCTGCTCAATATTCCGTGGTGGGGACCACTTCCTCAGATGGGGGTGAAGATATAGGCCATTGGAGGGTTTTCAGAGATTCCATCCTCATAGGTACCTGGACTTCGCGAATGCAAGCTGAATTTGGGACGCTAGAGCAATGCTTGGACTTCTGCTTGAAGACAAGCTTCCCGATTAACTTGGGACGCTATTTCGAGAATATGGTAAGATTTTACGTACTATTTTAATAGTCCAATCAAACAGACAAAATAAATACCCCCTTTTCACAAAGTTCCAATTTAAATATGTCTTAATTAGTTCGTGAAAATACAATGGAGGTGAATGGTGAGTAAGGTAAACTTATATCAAGACAACGAATTATAGAGAAATGGAACTTACTAAATGGTAAAAAATGTAAGAATGCCTACATTTTAATCATAAACTGTAAAATTTCCTATTTTAAATCAAAGACCTCATAAATTATAGTTTCAGCATCTTCTTGGGGCGTTGCAAAAGCTGTTCCTTCTTTGACTTTTCAAGAGATGAAAAATAGCAGCTTAAAGAAGAATCAAGGTCTGGAAAATAGGCTGGTCGTGAAATTGTCTTCTCAGAAAATTCATCTCCAATCCTTTAAGAGGTGATTTCTTTTTGTGGAGCTCGCGCTTTAGTAAAATAAACGCGTCAGTTCACCAGATCCGCGTTCTTCCATCCTCATTACTTTCTGGCAGTCGATTTGAGCATTATTTTGTCCTTATTAGGTTGTAACAATTGAAAGTAAGTTATTTGTTGCCAATTACATGAGAATGAAAAAGAATAACCTTTGTCCTATGAAGTTCTCTTCTCGGTTCTGGTGGAAGTTTTCCCCTCTACGACGCTAGAAGTGTCTGCGATAAAAATGCCACTTTTTGCTAGTCGTCAGTCAAAAGTCTACCTATTAAAAAAGTGCAAAACACTTTTTCTGTTATATGAAACCATGTGTAGTTAAAAATACTTTGAAATCAATTGAACCATATCTAAAAGACAATTTCTTATTTTATAGAAGTACTGTGCTTGTTATATTGCGAGTGAAAAGGAAGTGAACGGTCCTCGAGATTACTACGGCGGCTTAATAACATTCATACTCAAAGGTAATTTACACTTTTGGATAGTATTAACATACTCGAGTTCAACATATAGCAATTTAAGATTTGCGATAAATGAATAAGGACAAGCATGTTTAGCATGTTCGTAGTTGCCTTTCCAGTAATTACACATATTATTTTAAACAAAGGTTACTAAAAATAAAATGAAAATGTTGCATCAACTCAAACATAGGATATATTGTACAACGTCCCAACTAATATTAGAACACAGGTTTCCTAAATATCATTACTGAAAATATCATTACCTCCTATGGACATAATTAAAATAATATAGAATATAAGATCAAACTAATACACATTATTTGTATGATCAAATAACAACTCATAATATGATTAAGACAGTTATTTATAATGAAATATCAGATGATTAATGTCAATTTTTTAATTTATCAGCATTTTGCATATAACTGTCTTTTGTTTCTCTGCATTTATAACATATTTCAAAACGGAATCGTTTCTTTGACTGTCTAAATTACCTTCACTTTAACCTTTACAACCCCAATGAAAACTATCTTTGCAAATCGACAAAATCCCATTTACGGTATATCCCTTCTTCCAAACCTTCTCCACTGCTCCTAAACATGTAAATGCATTTGATATACTTTAAAAAATCTATTACAAATACAGTATCGGAAATGAAATGACCACTTTCTTCGGAAATTTGTGGAATATGGACGGGGGTATGACTGAGGGGTCAATTTTGGTATTTAAGTTAGAATGACCGAAGTATCGATCCTGGAGGTATCTACTCCACCACTCTAAACGCGTTAATGCATTTGTCGTCTTTGACAGAAGCGTTTTTAAATACAGCTATTCTGTGGTGGAACTTAGATTCGTGAAGCTTCCGGTGAACAGTTTTCGACAAAGAATCTGGATTCTTTAAGTGTTTATTGAACTCTGTAGTGATTTCAAGACTTTGGTCTGGCAATCCTCTCAAAAAATCCGATTTATAGTTCTCCTGCATTGATTGCTCCCACGCAAAAACTCCGAATTCGGGCCAGACCTGCGCTTTGCTAAAGATGTTTTCCTTTTATACGACAAAGGAAGCTGTCACTGCCTTCGAGATGGCACCTCTTAACGGTAAGCCACGCATTTGGGTTGAGTTTCTGTTACACCAGCGCCTGGCATAAGAGCACCAACTGGGCTTTGATGTGGTAAAATAATTTCATTTGTGAAATCTTAAATTGATTTGTGTCAAATTGCCTGCTGCAATTTTCAAAGCCTTTTGTTCTGAAATGATTTGAAATTTTGTTATAAATAATTCTCTTTTATTTAATACTTTAAAATTAGTGCAACGATGCTCTAGTAGCTGCAGAATGTATTAGCCTAGAATGATCTTGGTAAATCGCATTTGGGAAAAACATCTAAGCAGGTGACATCAGATAGTATTAAAGAACACAATTATGGGAATAAATCCAGTTCCCACAAAGTTAAACCACTACGGAGGGTGCCTTTACGACATTTAAAAATAAGACTTCCTCATAATTTCTCTACTGCGAAATGCTATAAAAATTGCAATTAATCTCTATTATTAGTTGTGATCTTTGAATTAAACTCCGGAATACCTTTCATTTTTTGAAATACTCACTAATTATAAGTAACCTTTGAATATGATCCATTTAGGCCAATCTGATGAGTAAAATAAATTCATATTTTTCAACTTGAACACTATTTGGTCTTAGAGTCTATAGAGTTAACTGAATTCATGTTAAAGTAAATTGTTTAGAGCTCTGTTTATGTTATGCGGGGTTAATTGCATTCAAACAACACTAGATTCGTTAGCAGAAAATGGAGCTCATTATCAGGAAAAAATCTTCAGAAATTTAATTTAAGTTGGTTTTTAACTTAAGGGTATTTTTGGTAGAATAAAAGCTATTGATCAAAATATCTCTAAAAAATAATTTTTGCAGAAAAGTGGGGAAAATGCTAAGCAATTACTAAAGCTGAATGCTTATTTTAATGACAAGTCAGTCCATTGCAACATAGTTAGCTGTTAATTTTAAAAATTAGGTATATTTTAACTTGCCGGTAGAAAATTTTGGAACTTATTCGATTCACTTTAGATTGCTTTGTAAAGAGCAGACCCCATTTATTGACTAATAGATTGCTGTATAAGCGACCTTGCCACCCACTTTCGCACTTGCCTTTGCACTAGTTATCGTCATACGATAATTTTACGCATTTACTAATTAGAATAACAGGATTTAGAATGGATTCTTAGGCCATGAGTAAAAATTATTATTTTGAAGATACTAGCTCCTGTAAGACCATTTCTTAAAATTTTGTTCCTTAAAGATTTTCTTGATGGTATTTATAACAGGAGCAATAATTTACTTTCAATGATGACAATTTTGAGAATCCAAGTAATTTTTATTTAAAAAAGTATTATTCAAAATTGGTTAATATCAATAGTGTTGTAGGTTTTTTCAGTGAGGAAACCTAATTTACAAAAAGTTAGCCCTGTGAAATAGCTTTAAATTGAATTTTAGTATTTCACTATCTTAAAACTATGATATGCGACATTTTTGTCGCATTTATGATATCACTTCTGGTACTCTTGCTAAAATAGGGGTAACGTGTGTGTAATGTAATAAAGTTATTTATTTTCCTACTTTTTTGCCTATTATCTATGTATCTATGTGATTTACATTGCAAAATTCAGGAAATAATTGATAAGATCTGTTCAATTTTTCGCTTTATGTAATGGAATAATAAGTAGGTTTCAATTGTCCCTCAAAGTTTTCCCTTACTTCAAACAAAACCGCTTTTATTCATGTTCACTAAAATCAAATGGTATTATCGCTTAGAGTGATTGTTAATGAAATGTGGTAAAGAGGACATTATCCTACGTGTATACGAAAAACAGTTCTATTTGAGCAAGATATATGGTAAAGTGGATTGTAGATTCCCGGAAGGTTGGTTATGAAGCCTTCTTTTACACTTTAGCTCAAGGAGCTCGATAAATAATTAGAGATTTTCCCTAACAGTTGAGGATTTCTTAATAATTTACATGCAGAAGCTTATGAGATTAAAAAAACGCAAGCTACATCTACGCTACTTAAATGTAACCCGTTTGTCTAATGATTGATATATGTCAGTTCTCTTCTGCAAATGAACTAACGATTATCGATTTCGTCATAACTTTTTTTGTTCTGAGAACAGGCATTGCATCTATGGTGATTGACTTCAGGTTACCGATTTATGGTACTAATTAAATTTAATATCCTTTCCTATTAAGAGTACAAGGCAGGGCTCCCTTATCTAGAAATCAATGCACGGAGTAGGCTTTTTGCCTTCGTTAGAGGGTAAATAAAATTTAAGATTTCGGTCAGAATAATAGAATTGAAGGATTAGAAGCTAATTGCTTAGGAGCCCATTTGGAATATTCCTGCCCAATTCAGAGCAAGAAACACGCGAAACATGTTTTCATGTGTATCTGGTACATGATCACAAAGAAACCCTTGACAAGTCTTCAACACTTTTGAGAAGCAAACGGAATCCTAAAAAATGCATTTTATCAAGGTTGTGTGATAGATGACTTCCTATCTTTCTGTTCGGCATTGTCACGCACCATGTGCACACTAGTAATCTGGAGTAACATATTTTATACTCATGAATTTCAGGTTATTGGGGTTCCCATCTTAGTATATGTATCTAGTTTATATCATGTTTTCCTAAGACGACTTCAGCAATTTAATTGGTTAATTTGACCTCGTGTCATCGAGAGGCCACATAATGTTTCACTTACCTATTCCTTTAAATCGAGTGGCTCCATTTACGAAATTGTTACACGTATTCTTGGAAAAAAGAAAAAAAACTTCAGAAATGTAATTCAAGTTGGTTTTTAACTTAAAAGCATTTTTGATTGAATAAAAGCTATTGATCCAAATATCTCTAAAAATTATTTTTTGTAGGAAAGTGTGCAAAAATGCTCAGAAATTACTAAGGCTGAATGCTTATTTCAATGACAAGTCAGTTCATTGCAGCAAAGTTAGCTGTTCATTTTCAAAAAAATTAGGTATATTTTAACTTATCAGTAGAAAATGTAGGACCTTATTCGATTCACTTTGGATTGCTTTGTAAAGAGCACACCCATTTATTGACTAATAGACCGCTGTATAAGCGACCTTGCCACCCACTTTCGCACTTGCCTTTGCTCTAGTTATCATCGTACGGTAATTTTAAGCAATTACTAATTCGAATAACAGGAGTTAAAATAGATTTTATGTCAGGAGTAAAAATTATTATTTTGAAGATACTAGCTCCTTGAAAGACCATTTCTTAAAATTGTTTTCATTGAAATTTTTTTGGTAGTATCTAAAACAATAATATAGCAACAAATTTCGAGAATCCAAGTAATTTATTTTAAAAAATATTCAAAATTAGTTAATGCAATTTGTTTTTGCAAGTTTTTCAGTAAGGAAACCCAATTTACCAAATAGTAGCCCTGTGAAGTATCTCTAATTTGAATTTTTATCTTTTACTATCTTAAAACTATGGTAGGCGACAATTTTAGTCACACTTTTATTTTACTTCTGGTACTCGTGCTAAAATAATGGTAACGTGTGTTTAATATAATAACGTCATTTATTTCCCTACTTTTGTGCTTATCTCTTAATACAAAATACGGAGGTGCTATGCTACCTAAAATAGTTCGATTAGTATGCGTTAAGTTCGATAACGACCACATCGGACGGGACGCGTCGTAACTCAAAGTTTATTCAACAAAGTGCAAGGCGTAACAGTAACGACTTAAACAATTGTACATATTATGAAGATAATAACGAAAGGTAAATAAACTATAGTTCGAGATAATCAGAAAATTATTAATGTAATTTACTGGAGATACAACATCTCTATACATCTGTGTGATTTACATTGCAAAATTTAGGAAACAATTGATAAGATCTGTTCAATTTGTCTCTTTCTTTAATGGATTAATTAGTAGATTTCCTCTGCCACCCAAGGTTTTCCTTACTTCGAACAAAACCATCTTTAATCATATTCTCTAAAATCAAACGTTATAATCGCTTACAATGGTTGTTAGTGAAATGTGGTAAAAAAACACATTTCTATTTGAGCAAGATTTTTGGTAAGGTGGATTGTAGATTCTAGAAAGGTTGCTTATGAAGCTTTCTTTTGCAATTTAGCTCAAGGAGCTAGAGAAATATTTAGAGATTTTTCCCTAACAGTTGAGGAATTTTTGATAATTTTCATGCAAAAGCTGTAAAGGTTAGAAAGCCGTAAGCTATATTATTTAATTACTTCTAAGCCACTTAAATGTAACCCGTTTGTCTAATGATTGATATATGTCAGTTCTCTTCTGCAAATAAAATAACGATTATCGATTTTGCCATAATTTTTTTTGTTTTCAGAACAGACATTGCATCTTTGGTGATTGACTTCATGTTACCGATTTATGGTACTAATTAAATTTAATATCCTTTCCTGTTCAGAGTACAAAGCAGGGCTCCCTTATCTAGAAATCAATGCACGGAATAAGCTTTTTGCCTTCGTTAGAGGGTAAATAAAATTTAAGATTTCGGTCAGAATAATAGAATTGAAGGATTAAAAGCTAATTGTCTAGAAGCCCATTAGGGATATTCCTGCCCAGTTTAAAGCAAGAAACACGCGAACCATGTTTTCCTGTGTATCTGGTACATGGTCACAAAGAAACCCTTGACAAGTCTCCAACACTTTTGAGAACCAAATTGAATCCTAAAAAATGTATTTTATCAAGGTTGTATGCTAGATGGCTTCCTATCTTTCTGTTCGTCATTGTCACGCACCATGTGAACACTAGTAATCTGGAGTAACCTATTTTATACACATGAATTTCTGATTATTGTGGTTCATATGTTATTATATGTATCTAGTTTATATCTTCTTTTCCTAAGACGATTTCAGTAATTCAATTAGTTACTTTGATCTTGTGTCATCGCGAAGCCACATGATGTTTTATTTACCTATTCGTTTAAATATAGTAGCTCCATTTACGAAATTGTTACGCGGAATTTTAAAAATCTACTCGCATGCTTGGGAAAAAGGAAATTCAAACGTTAAACCTGGAAGAGATCATGAAATAAGTTACATGCTTCGACTGCTGTAGCGTCTGGCTAGAAAGACTCCATGACACTGTAGAGTTAAACAAGATCAATGATTACGTAATTACTACTTTAAAGCCAAACAACTTGACAAATAAGTTCTTTGTCAACAAGAGCTGTGAAGACTTCAACAATTAAAACTTTGGCGATAATCAGACACGTTTACTCTAACGAAAATCTCTAACTCCCGATTCTAGTGACTTAATTTGGCAATGGAGTCTAGTGGAAGCCCTAGAGAAAATACAAGCCTAGTCAACAAACTCTACTCCGAATGCCAGTTCAAATGGTTCTCAAAGTCTGCAAACCCTAAACATCTTCCTAGACTACAAGAACTCAGATTGCTAATTTGAGTGATTTTATTTCATGCCTCTCCAAGACAAGAAACAGAACTCCAACATCCGAGAGCTAGTTCATACCTTTGTACGAACAGGAACTTCGTAAAAGATACGATATTGATGCTCAATATGGAAAGTGTGTAATTTTAGTCCTAGCAAAGTTCCCCGACCATTGGTGATGTTCATTTTTACTGACTCAAGTTTAAAAAAGAAGGTTAGAAAGGCGGCTGCTTCCACTTATGTAAACAAAGTAACTATTCTTAAAGCCCTTGGAACGACCACACAGAGGTACAAACAAAAGGCCTACTTTTGACCCTACAGGTGACCTTCGAACCATTAGATCATCAACGTATGCATTAATGGTCACAGCTTTTACCTACAATTGGATGGGATCGATTAATAAGTAAAATTAAAGCATTTTTGTATTATTGATTTCCCTCATTAAAGAGTTCAATAAAATAGTTATGGTGAAAAATTGTACGTATTAAATTCGCATTTATTTCACTGTTTTTGCTACTATTGGATATTTTGACCAACTTTAGCATTAATTTTTATTTGATTTATTTGATTTATTTGATTAATTTTTTATTCGATATACTTATTAAAACAACTATTATATACCAATATTGAAAAACGGCTTTCAATACTTTAGAGTGGCGGACTTCTCAGACTTTCAGGAGCCATATTGTTGGGGCTCACAAGCAGGCGTTTCAAGGGGTACTACCTAAAACTTAAGGAGAGGGTAACTAGAACACGATTTCTTAAAGCACTACAAGGCCCAATGAAAAACTAGAGAACCAATTTTCTGCAAACAGGATCCTCTTCGGGAGCTGCAAAATGCTTGATTCTGCAGCTGAATAGCTGCAGTTAAAACCTCTTCTCTCAAAGACGATATTTGTTACAACGCTTTTAGAGTGGTGAAGTAGATACCTCCAGTGGAAAATACAACATCACGTACCTTATTTTCCGCCAACCAAAAGATGCATTTAATCCAGATTACCTTCCCCTATTTGCAAAACAAGACGGGGGTTCTGTCAAGATGATTTTGTTTCACTTAATTTTCTTGGAAATCCTCCTCGCGGTCAGTGACTATCTCATGAAAAATTAACAACTGAGGATATTTTGACATTTTTCGCTACAAGTACACCTCTATGTTGTTTAAGGACTGTTTCCGGAGGGGAACGTCATCTTTAAAGATGATAATGCACTGTTTCACGCAGACAGCATTTTTAAAGGGACATTCGAAATAAATGGCGTATCTCATCTGCCAACACAATTCCCAGAGCTTAACCTCATTAAGCACTTACGCCGTCTTTAGAGACTATATTAAGAAGCCTTTTTCCCCACCGCTGTCTCCTAAAATGGTTGGAGAGTGTTTTAACTGCAGAATGGGCTACTATTTCCATAAAAATAGTCCACAGTTTGTATGAATCAATGCATCATAAACTAGAGACTGTAACTGCAGCTAAAAGTTTGCTTTCATTATATTGAAATATATTGTGTTGATTTTTCAAGGTGTTTTCACTGTTTTGTCCAACCTGCGTATGTTAAACTTTAAAGCAGAATGGTTGAATCATTAAAAGTAGGTATTTTCCAATTGTTCTTTCGCTTATTTGAATTTGCTGTAAGTTTCTAAGGAAAATGCTAAGGAAAATGATGCCATTTTTTGGTTTTAATCAAGCAACTTAGTGATAAATAATGGTTTATATTGTTCAAGTAGAAGATTTCAATTATTTTATTATTTTGTTATTTAATTTTTTTAAGTAACAGACGCATACATGAATTTCATATCTTGCAATCTACACAAATTCTATGAAAATAATCACTTCTTATTTCATGTTTTTTTATCAAAAAGGGTATTTTTGTTATATGTTTTTGCAGTTGGCAACAACCATACTTTGCATACAGCATGAAATTACAGTTTAAGTTTTTTCCTACCCGAATGCTCATTTGGCAACATTGTGCAAATATTTAGAAATACGTTACTCACTGACTTCATCATGCTTCACTTTAAGGAGCAAAGTGGTGTGCATCAGCTCATATTTTTAATTCGTTATATCTATCAACAAAAATTTCTTTGTGTTTCTCTATTGTTATAGACTAATGCTACGGTTTATATGTACTTTAATGTCAAAATTCATTTAGGGGTTCTGCTAAGAATATTATCGGGTTCTTTCGCAAAGAATTATCCCTTGTTAACAAATGACTTAAGGAAAAGTTAAGGCTGCCTAACTTCTCTATGATCCAGAAGTATTGAATGTACATGATAGGCTAAAACATCTAAATTTAAAAGTATTTATTTATACTACTTTCGGTACCGCATTTGCTTCAACGAAAATTGCTTCTTTGGGTTTTTAAACCAAGGAAATTATTATCCGCTTTATTTTAGACGGCAGGTCAAAATTTTGATTAAAAAGCTCACAGCAAATCTAATCCTATTTTCAATAATTTTTCTGTTTTTGACTGAGATGACGTAAGGCTTGCGCTAAATGTAGGGCGGTGAAACGGTGAACATCTCTGTTAAGTTAATTTTAACCTTGTCTTTGCTTACAAAGTACAGTATGAAATTAAGTATCACACACCTTCATTAAGTCATTTGAAACTCATATTTTGTGCAAAAATAATTTATCAACACCCGTTAGCTACATTTAACTGCTATGCATTCTATAATTGTTGCGGTGCGCACATCTCCATCAATGACATTCAGTTATTGAGGTCGCACACCACGGGATGGGATAAACGACGGTTCTACAAAGGCCACTTTGCAGTCAGTTTACCAATAGATGGCTTCGGCTTTTGAAGTTATGACAACTTTGTAATGTAACACTCAAATTTCGGCGTTCTTATTAAAAAATCTCCTAATAATTTAGAAAGCAATGACACGTATATTAATTTGCCTAAATTAACCCATGAGCAACAAAACTTAAATAATAAATACTATCACAACCTCAAAAAGGCTTCGAAGAACACGCCACAAATTATGATAGCGTTGATATTTTTGAACGTTTCAAGTATGATTTTTATTAAGGCTAAGAACACAAAAACTCCCGAAAAATGCAAGAAAAATTCAAATAATAACTTTCTTGAAAGTCATATGTTGACTGAGGCCAAAAACCCGGAAAATCCTTACCACAGTTTCTAATAGAATCAAATCGAACTTAAAAGAAGAATTTTTGTGTTAGAAACCACTTTATAATAAGTATTAATTGAAAAGGGGGGCTTTTTTGTAAAGGGCATTTTTTAAAATTTCAAAGCTTTAACAATAGAAAATTGAAACAATGCAAGCTACTGCGTTGTTTTTTAATATAATGAGGCAATAATGTTATATTACTGCCTGATTTATGTGAATCTTATTACTCTAAGTATGGACCTACATAAAAGGTAGGCTTGTAAAATAATATTAGCAGTAAGAAGCATTTTTAAGTGGGGAAAGGTGCTTTTTAAACTTATTTGAGTATCAAAATTTAATGCATTATTGATCAGGTACTCTAAATATTAGGACCTTGTTGGACCGAACACTAGTTGAAATCCACATGGTAATAAAAGCTGTCCATAATATTCGAAAAATTTATATCTTGCATATAAATACAATACAAGGTACCGATAAAGAAATCAATAAAGAAGACATGCAGTCGGGCTAAAACCATGAAAGGGTTGTAAATGTAAATCACCCACCAATACCATACTACTAGCAAGTTTCTTCTGCGATCCGTAATATCAGCAATGCTTGAAACCAAAACTGCAGTTTTGACCAATAATACATTTCTTGCAAAAGCATTTGTCCATCAATTTTTATTTTATCTGAAAATTTATAATTTAAGTTACTGATTGCAACATACCAATGTGATTTATTTTAACATCCCATTGTCATTAATAAAGCGTTTTCTATTAGCCACCAAAGTTTCATACATCATTGTAGATATATTAACGTTACGGCACTGCAATTAGTATAAGCCCCAGCACCTCTTTTACTCATTGACTTAATTTGCAAAAAACATGAGGTTTACCTTTATAAAGCGTGTGGAGGGGCCCCATTTTAGCTTCTAAGTACTTACCAAACCTATTAAAATATTACTTTACTACACGATCATACAAGAGGTCAAGGGATATTAGATTCAAGCCCCCGTTAGTGCACCTGTTTCTGAGTTGCATCTATCCAGTCATAGCTGCTATTGGGAACTCAATGTTTTAACGCAAATATTGCAAGCACTTTACGTACTTTTTGTAATGGATCGTTCCAAAGTACACTGGACTCCCATTAGTGAGGAAGATTCGCCATATTTCTGTGAACAAACGGTTGTATAAATACAGCTTTTTAAACAAGGAATAGTAAGGAGAAATTCATATGTTAACGGCTACCGAAATGTTAGTGAAAAGCGATCGAATAATCCTAAAGTAAAGGTTCTTAAAACGTTCTTGACAGACAATTAATTAGAAATTTTTCAGTATTATACTAACGATGCTAGAAAACAATTTTCACATTTTTCTCTTTTAGTTAGAATGTGCTTCCTTTTATTAGCATTAAATTTAGAATTTTATTGCAATCCTTATACAATGTCTATTAAATAAATCGATATGATAGACTGTGAGCAAGACTAATATTCTTAGCTATAAAACTCAGCAGCCTGGTTTTGACTTTGGAAAAACCCATTACTACGCTTGATAATATTGAAATCATTACTTTTAAACAGATTCAAAAGCCAACAACTAAAGATTTTTTATAAAGAACTTCTGTCCTCCTTAAGGTCTGTAACTTTTTGCAACGATTTTTAGTTTATTTTTTACACTTCTGATCAATTTTATGAAATCATTTTCATTTTTACAAGGACAAGGCGGTACAACGAAAAGTGATACTAGCAAAACGCTCTATAGATTGCAGGTCTTAAGAGTCGTACAGTACATAGGATTCCAGCCACGAATCTTAGTCTAGAATCAAAAAAAATGTTATGCTGATTATCCGGTCGAATCTTCAAAACCAGCTGTAAAAAAATACCTTTATTTCAAACCTAAATCGAATAATTTCCCAGAAGAAATTGAAGTCTAAAATAAATGTACGGTTTTTGTACTTATTTTCTACCCAAAACATATTTACTAGAAGAAAAAGCAAGACTATTACAACAAGGTAAATAATAACTTGAAGATGGCCGCTTAAACTAGAGCAATGAGCCCTCTATCTACATTTTTAAAGCTATTCTCTTACGACTTTTATGAAAAGTCCGATATTTGGCTTTTCAACTTGAAATTAATAAATGTTTGGTTATTTTCGTTTTGCTTACCAATACTGAAATGCTTCTCTACAAAATAAGCTCCTTCATCAACTGTCAAGCGATACACAAATGCTCGAGTGTTACGATCTTTCGAGCAAGCGGATAGTCTATTGACTTTAGTGAGCGCACTCATTAACAGAAGATTGTATATTTTATAATAACTCACTTTACCTTTTTTATTTTTCTGATGTGCTTTACAATATATCAGATAATTTATGTTTTTCAGACAGCCATTTTTAGACCTGTATAAAACATTTCCTGTGCTAATATCCCTCCTAGGTTTCCAGTCAGATTTCTAGTGTCTGTTGCATTATTTTTGGTGGGTTGAATCACTCAATAAAGTGGAAGTTGTGGAACTAGTCCTTTAAGTTGTAGTTTAATAATAGTAAATAGTTAAGCAGGAAGTGGAAATCCATCAAGCAGAATACGTAGGTTTGTGCTTTCACAGATATTGAAATTTGGGTGCTCGAGATAATGCAACATTAGAAATCACTAGCTAATGGTCCAAATTTAACCTGCGATTTGCATAGAAATGTTCGTTGTTGCCGTAAAACTCAATCTTTTTTGTTTGATCTTGGCTTTTCAAGCATAGGAATGTTCTAAAGATCTAACATTAATTCAGCTACAAGATTTAAATCTCTCAAACACATTCAAGGTAAACATTCTCCGGATACAAATAAATTGACTCAAATTATGCTTGAATTACAGAAGATAATAGCAGCCCAAGTTACAGACAATTAACCAGAATTATGGAAAGGCTGGCTTTTTACTTAGCTAATCCACCTGCCGGTATGCAAATATGTGGTGATGCGTACGTTATTTCATCTGAGCTTAAAATTTATAATTTCATTTTCATAAGTTACATTTTATATCCTGAGTGAATTCTGAATTATTAAGAATGCAATTTTGTCAAGAATTTGTAAATTCAATGGGCTTTTTTACTTTTCAAATTTTAAGCTATGCTTGTTTCCATTGACATGTCCAGGATTAGTAGGTTTGGTAAGGGTGATGGGAAAAGATATTTAGGAAATTGACTCCTCCACATTGCACACACATTTTTCATAGAAAATTATTAAGATGAGATTAAAAAAAACTATTAGGCCACTAAAAACGAACGGCAAATATTGCAATTTTAGAATATATTGGTGTTAATTAGAGTTTTAAATTGTTTTATTCTTCTCAATAGCAAAACTTACATTTCATCCGGTGAAGAAATAACCAAAAGCTTATTTCAGAGTAATTCAGAGTAATTTATTTATAATCTTATTCGTTCAACTGCACAACTACGAATTATTTACGGATTTCGCGAAACAACATCCTATAATACTCAACCTATGTTTTCTTCACAGATTTCATAAAAGCGTTAATTATCACCACCTTGCATTAGACGACTGAATATGTGATTTTGTGGCTTTCAATTTCATAGATGTTTCATTACGTGGAACAACTTGGAAAATTAATAGATGGGTGAAATATTTGATAATTCGTTGGCAATCATAAATTGTACGCATGCTAAGCTTAGGATGCTACACATACTCCTATTAGGAACATAGGAATTGGTTGAGTATTTTTATTTAATTTGGTAGTCGACAAAATTGATTCTAGTATGGCTAGAGGGAATAAAACACCTAAAACATTTCTGGTAGTTATTTTAGTTAACTGTTTCTGGACATTCTTAGACATGTATGGACAAAAATGGGCTTTTGCTCCTTATTACATAGATGTTCCTATATATCATGCTATGCATCTATACACTCAACTTTAGTAATAGCAATCTCAAAATAGACATAATCATGAAACATATCAAGTGCTTCTGTTCGCAGACTTGGTAATTGGGTCCAACATACCACTTTATAAAAATTGCAATCCGATGGACGAAATTTAGTCAAAAAGGCAGTGAATATATTTTATTCTGTTTACATAGGCAAAAGTGTCAGTGCTGTTATAAATAATTAAAATAATATGATAATTTGTAAACTGTATTTATTGAAGAAATACATATTTGAAAAGGCAACATTGGAAAACAAGAAAGCAACAGTAACAATGGTTACTAAACATTTGATCACGCTTGAACCAGAGGTGGTTGATTTAGTAGAGAGAGCCTCGGTGCCTGTTGTTTCCTTTCCGCTGGCTCTCTCAGTCGCGGTAGCCGTCTCTGTCTCGGTCACAGTGACTGTCGCATTCGCGTTGGCTCTCTCGGTCGTTTTCGCTTTGGCCATCGCTGTGAGGTCAATGGCTCCTTCGTACTAGCAGTGGATTTTTCACATGCTATTCTTTGACCTCACCGAAGGCATTTCCCTTTCAACTTTAAGCAATTTAGGTTTTTATCAGACAAGCACGTGTGCAGGCTTTATTAAAAAAGAATGGTACTCTC
Organism: Anomotaenia brevis; assembly: GCA_030710315.1. NCBI lineage: Eukaryota > Metazoa > Platyhelminthes > Cestoda > Cyclophyllidea > Dilepididae > Anomotaenia > Anomotaenia brevis. Next base: position 16,207 of record JAUOZQ010000201.1, read on the forward strand.
ACATGCGATTTCACTTACAAGCGAAATACTTTTTTTCAATTGACAATAGTCTAGGCAAAGTCATTTGGCTCACTCTCCCCTACTTTAAAATACATAAGCTATTAAACTTAATAAAAACAAAATAATGACAGATTCAAATCAAAAAAATTCCATTTAGTAGATAAGAAAGGCTATTGTTCACCTGGTGTCAACAAAGCAGTCTCGACAGCTTAGTCAATATCATGCTCTCAAGCTCACACAAAACTTTCTTACACCTAGCTACGGGACTCCCCTGTTGCCAAACGATGTCTTAGTCATGCTCCTTCGTTTTTTTACTTTAAAAAACCACTAATCAAAATCACATGCGTGGAATAAACGTTCGGTGCACACATCTTCTCCCTACCAGAATAGGACCTTCTTATACGAGTAGAGAAAACCTAAGTGTAGTCCATCCGCTATACACTTATTTCTCTCTGCTTCATGTATTCATAGGTTTTTGATAATGAGAGGAAGTTAGCAATCATAGTTATGCCTTTTTGTGAAGACAGTTAAAAATGATATCAATAGCTAGGAAACAATTGTATAAAATCGGCTTGCAAAGCGAAAACAAATATTATTTACCACAAACGTTTGTATTCACTATTTAACATTCTGGTTTGCAATTTTTGCATTAACAAATTATAAGTTAGATCAACAAGTTATTTTATAAGGCGTATACTGTGAGTCTTGGGTACCGTGATAGGAAAGATGACTGTGCTACTTATGGTTTCACTTCCAGACAGGTTAGAGCACTAATTACAACGACCGAAATATCACCAAGATGACGCCAAGCATCAATCTAAAACCATACTGGATGCCTGAAGGGGAGAGCTACTCTTAGGTTCTCTTCAAAGATTGATCAGTTACCCAAAGTACGATGATGAGTCCCCAAAACCAGAGAGGGAAGAAAAGATGTCACGCTCAGTGTATGATTTAGAGCTGCGTGGAAAAGGGTTTGCAGCTGTGACAAGATGGGCTTGACCTGATTTATCGGTAAACAAATTGGCCAATTAGATCAAGGTCACTGCATTCAGCCCCAATGGGGACTCAGATGTGCCTGCTGGCGGTTTGAATATACTCTCAGGTTCTCGTAAGTTCTCTATAAATCTTTGATAATGTTAACAAGAGCGTAGTTTTGGTGTCCAGTCGGAGGGAATGAGATTCTAATTAAATAGTTGTAAGTCTGCCTTGATTTCGAAATGTTTCGAAAGTATTACACGAACTTTCCTGAAAACTTTCAAATCTAAACAAAAGCTGTGTGGCTGCTTCAATATAAGTGCTATGAGGGGTTATACATAGCACTACTAATAGCGCTAATTCTGGAAAATCAGTAAGGAAAAGTGTTGCCCATCTTTTTTTACCCATTAGAGGATCAGTTAAATGCAAGATGTAGGTGTGGGTAGACCCGCAAATCGGTTCCCTATTACAGCTAAGAAAAAACCAAAACCAGTTAGTCAAAAAGCTTTATGAATAATATTTTAGTAAGAGTATTAATATTGATTGAATATTCTATTGTTGTAATCAGTTTGAATCGCTTTTATGCTTGCCTAAATTGATGTGTGTAGAGTGCGCCTGATACGTCGACGTACGATACACTACTAACTGTTATTTAAACAACAATTCTAATGCATTTTCATTAAACCTTAAGCAAGAACTCAGTGCCGTTTGCTCGAGCTTTTAACGATATGGTGGTTATAGAGATACGAACCGAAAAGCGGAAGCTCAGGATAGGAATTGAGCTAACTAATAAAATAAGCAGTGAATTAACAATAGCCCTTATTTTTAACCATATTTCAAATTGAATTCGAAATTCGACTTGATGAATATCTGGCTAAATGCTAAGCAACTGAATGCAGAAGCACAATATGTTAATATTTCTGCTTTTGCAATGAGACCTGGTCCAAATTGGAGTAAGGGTTTAAATTTAAAGAAATAACAATTTAATTTCAAAATACCCAAATGCAGTATTTGCCCTAAGGTTCAACCTGCTTTATTATTATCTAAGTGAAGTCTATATCGCCTTTTCAGACTCCGTAAAAGACTCTTTTTTGCTCTTCATTTCTAAAATTGAATAGTATATTGGAACTTATCCATTGCACAGGTTAGTTTTAAGCCTATCTAATTTACAGTAATCCCCTGCTACTTCGCAGTTCGACTATAGAATATTCATGACTTCGCTCGGGATGAACAGTACTCCGAGAGTTAGTGGGTTATTAATAGTAAAGATTGGAGGGTTTTAACAGTTTAAAAAGACCGTAAATGAAACAGTGTCCCTACTTCGCGGTCTCGGAATCCGCCTATTAGCATTTGCACCGAATTTCTATTAATTCGATTACATTTCCTTGTTACAATAAAAACCTGTTTTCCCTTCCTTTCCTTGAAAATGGTTCCTTGCTAACAAGAGCAGTTAATCGTAATAAAGTTGCCATTGTCCACCCTCAGATTTTTTCCATCACTTTTTTCGAATGCGCATAAAACACTTCCCTGGTGATCATGCGATTGCATCACACTATCAGTTTAGTCACTGAGGCGTGTTTTAACTTAACAGTTGTGCCAAAAGCAAACTCAACATCAACAAAAAAGCAGGTCAACATTAAGAAATAATTTCGACTATTATTACCAAATCGTAAAGACTAGTTGAAAAAAAGTTTTAGAGGAGATTGTGGTGAGTGCTCAATGCTTTCCTTGAACTCTGTAACGTAAACAAATCCAGCGGCATGAACTGGGGCATTGAAATTGAAACTAGGGGATGGCTTTAATTTTCGAAAAAGTTAGCGACACAATAACAGACAATCTCATTGGTCTAATAGCAGCTTTCCTCCTTGGTAGTCAGCAGAAGCAGGTGTTAGATGGGATTAGGTTGGATTCAAACGCTTAATTGGAATTTGAAAGCAGTAGATTCAAGCCACGGATAACGATGCTAACAAATTTTAGGCCATATTTGTGGTTTTCATCCATTTTTAAAGCAAATGCACCATTCCTCAAGGATTTTAAATCATCGACGTACTATTAAGAGACGCGTTTGGGCCCAATGGTTGAGAAAGACGATTCGCCACAGTGGGGCTGGTACCTCAACTCCCCAACCCTCTGTTAATAATCTTACTCATAACTTGTAGCCTAAATTTTTTTCAAATTCCTCAACCACAACACATTCACTCGCGTTCACAAGAAAACAGTATCAGATATTCTATATTAACTTCCTATTAGTATATCGCACTTATGTGCTGTGCAAATGTGGGTACTAGTTTCAAGGACAGGATGCTAGCGACACGAAACAATCACAAATCGCTTATTCACAATATGTGTCCCATCAGGAGAATTAGTGTGCACATCTCCGTACGGCAGCGTGCAGGCAAAACCTCATTCATCGTGTACTAGTTTGTTTCTGCTAATACAAGTTTATACTTCCGTCCTGGGTCTTTTCTTACCTGGAAAGTATTTGGAAGTCCTTTAAAGCGATAACCACTTAAATATGTTAATTTGTAAAATATGCAGGTATTTCAAGTAGTGTGAATAAGTAGTTATTATGAATAGATATTTCACAATTAGAGAATGTCAAATGTCCAAAATATTAATATGACACATGGTACTATCAATGCGATTGTTGGTCCAAAACTTAAGGATAAGATGGCGACCTTTTATTGAAGATTCAATGATATTATATGCCCTATAACAAATAATTGTTCAAACGGCCATAAGGCTTAAATAATTTGTATCAAACAAATTATTTTAAACAAAAAACGGATTTTGTCTAATTGATTATTTTGTATCGGATAGGTACTCGTAAATTGTATTCCTAGATGGATCAGTTACCCAAATTAAGATGATGAATTCCCAAAAAATAGACGTGCATCCCAGAGTGTTTACTAGCGCTGTGGCGTCCTGACGCCAGCTAGACGGTATAGACAGCCTAATCAATATCGTGTTCTCAGACTCACAAAAAGCCTGCCAAAAACCTAGCTTCCGGACTCCCCTGGGGCCAAACCATTTTTTCGTTACCACCTAAATCAGCTTCAGTGCATTATTCATGAAATCACACATTAACCAGCATTCTGGCTCGGACGTCTTCTCTTCTCTCTCTGAGAGCAAAACCATATTATCAGTGTAGTTATTCCGTCTGGGGCACAAAAATAACTGTAGCCTAACCGATACACATCTAAACGTCAAGGTAGGAGTTTTAAGAGTGGGTTGACCTGTTTTGTTGGTAAACAACTTGGCCAATTAGATCAAGATCCAAAGGGAGATTCAAATATATCTGGGAGACTGTGCGAAGATGCTGTTAGGTTACTTTAGGGTTACTTCAATTTGTACAGTCTTTATTATTGTAGACTTAAAAAATCTTTTCATCTAATAGCATTCAAATAATTGTTCTTTCCCAGATCCCGCTTTATTATTCTGATTTCTATAAAATAGTGTGTATGCATTGGTAGTATTTTCCATTTGCGTGAAATGTATGGCATTTGAAATTGGCTGATTCATGCAATGTTGACGATTATGTTGCACTAAGGATCTCAACAAGACCGAGTAAATTCACTGTATGTGGCCCCATTGCCACAGGGATAAGATGTTTTTATGCGATATAGAAAAGAAATTGGCATTGCTCAGGGCAGCCCAGTGACTAAGTTTTGATAAGCTTGATATAAGCTTTAGTGCGTGATAGTATCTAGGATGTCCTTTGGCTAAGCTTTTACGACGTGTCAGCAAATTTGGGGTATCTTGTATTATCTGTTTTTTAGGATTTTGAACAATTCGAATGGTCATAAACTTCTTTACAATGCATCAAGTCATTTAGTTGCATCGATAATATTATGTCAGCTTGCAGGGAGAATCTATCGTTAATTTAAATTGGATCAATAAGTATTCGAGGCGAGAGATTGGAGACATGATATCCATACGCCTATTTAAAAAGTGTAAATTTCCTATGTATGAGTAAATCGTAAAGAAAGAATTTTAAGTCGAGCACTTTAATGCACAAGCACCAAAAACATTGGTAAATTGGCACTAAGGTTAACTGCTTTGTTAGAAAAAAATAGAAGTAACAACAGGACTAAGCTTTGGTAAAATATTGGTGGTAGAATACCACCAAGTTAAATCTAAATATCTTTTGAATTTAATTTTAATCTTCAATCTTTCAAGAACATTATAACTTAACCTCATCAATAGTAGAAATGGGGCTTATCTTTAAGCCTATAGTTGATTCACACATTTAAAAATAATATTATAAATGCAAAAGGTCTTTTTTTCTTTTTCATTTTATCACTTCACTGGAGAGCAAGCTGCTCTAACTTCAAAAATGAAAATTCAGATTTAATCTGCGCTATCTATTTGCCCGAAATCATATTCCTTTTAGTAAATATAAGTGCAAACTGACAAGTGCTTTTAGAAAGTTGTATGCATCCTCGGATAATCACTACTAGCAACCTTCTCATTTGGGGAGGACGGAGAAGTGAGACCCATGCATGCGGAACAGTGCGCTACCAAACTCATAATCATGTCAAGAGATTTCCCTATTACAAACATCACCAAAGTCATGAGCATATTGAAAGATGCCATGAACAGCTGCACTCCTAATTGCCTGTCTGGGTCTACATCACTTTGATATCCTGCTTCGATAATTTCTTTTGATTTGAAAACCCCCTACCTTCCATAGATTTGTGTTTCTCTATCACTCTTAAACCCACCAAAGCAATTCTACGCTTTTTACGAGGATTGTTATTTACTAGACTTTCTAGTATCAGTGGGAAGGATCTCCTACAAGTGCAGGAGAAAGAACATTTAGTTCAGTTAGTTTGTAGCCGCGAATGGAATAATGCCATTGTAAAGGAATAAAATTACTGCAAAAACACTAAATTCATTTAATAAAATAATTTTGGCGTACATAATTATATAAAATTCGAGCTAAATCGGCGTTTTTGTGCAGTCAATGTCTTACTGAAAAGTTTATCAGCTGAAAACAGGTATGTAGTGGCCCTACGGTGAACTACAGTATCATAACACCTCAAAGCAGGTACACCTTCATCATCTCTTGGATTGAATTCATCGAACTAAATTAAATTGACAAAGTTACTTTTGTAAAATTCGGTTTAACAAGTTCTTAACACACCTCCAGCCACTTTTCTATGCACACCTTCCTAATGAACCTGCCAGTATGGACGTATATTCTCATCCCTCCGGTATTAGAAAGCCTTATTTGGGGTATTTGACGTGACTTTCTTCCGCTTAAAGGATTCCTCTGCACACTGCCGAATAGCAAGAGTCCCCATCGCCAACTGAGGCCCACCCCATCATTTTACCTAAATCTATGATATTGGTTTGAACACTTATCTATGGTTCTTCTTGGCCATTATGCCTAGGCAAAATAAGAAATGCCATCATCCTCTAAACTCGTGCTTCACACCTCGTCTAGGGTCTCCGTTTGTTTTATCGGCCAGTCTTTGTAAAATTCGCTGCTCCATGCTCAATTTTCTCAACGAAAAACAAATTGAATCCTAATTGGCTCAAGGTTAATACAAGTACACAATTCCAATTAGACTGTCTTTGAAAGGCCGAAGGCCATGCCTAAAAGCACCTCAAAAAAGACCGACGGCAGCCAATCTCCTCAAGTGGCATACGCAAAGATCCTCGATGAGCATACAATAACATCTCAATCGGATCAACTGGCGCTATCCACTTTACCTACCTCATGTTTCAATCCACGATTCTCGATCAATACTCCTAAATTAGCACACGTACAATGAACCACCCATTAATATTCATGCTGGCCATCCTGAATTGGGTGCAGCCACAAATCCAAAAGCACAAACTGCAGGGGCCTCCAGAATATTGTAGTGGACCTATGGTAACCTGAGAGTATCATCGCATCGCTAACGGAGGACACCTTATTCATCCTTTGGACTAGATGCATTAATCCTGATCTAAATGGCCAATTGATTCAAGTCAACACACAAGCAGACATTACTTTTAGACACACCTTCCCCACAAACTATTGTACAGACGAATTCTCTATTCCGCCTGGTGTTGGGACTCCTATATAGTCTAGGAAAGGGGACCAATTATTATCAGCAGAAAATACTTAATAATATTCGAGCCAAATACGAAAACATTTTTACAGTTTGGTAAGGAAGTGATATTGAAAAAGGAAAATAGTAACAGTGTCGTTCAAGGTTTTAAATTGCAAACACTGAGGTGGGCATTCGTTTATTTTGTCGATGGAGCAACGCTGACATTGCCCTCTGCCGTGACTAAATTGTTGATTTGAAAGTTATTCTAAAACTGCTGTGTTTTGCTATCATGCTAACACCGCAGCTGTCGTCGTAAAAGCATTGTGCAAGGATATCCATCGACTATAGAATAAATTAGGGTTTTCGTTGGAAAACAAAACATGTGTCCGATGCTTGAACCTCTAATGTCAGGAGATCGCTAGTAAATTTCTTTGCGAAATGCATCAGTAACCCTCAATTCGTCTACACGAGCTACGTGAACGTTAATCAAATTTCACTAATCGTACATGAGCAAAATACTTGAAGGGTAGACACTACGATCTCGTTTAGGTGGAATTCATTAGCTTTGGTGTCAGTACATCTGTCGTTTGGCTTGATGCCAATAATTTCGATTTAATAAGGAATTAGTTTACATTTCCTGCATCATGTCAAGATAGATTACCTTCGACAAATCTGTTTATAGTAGGAATATGACAGGACATTACCGATACTATTTCGAAAAAAATGTTTCGGTTCCAAAGAGATGCGCTGTTGACATATTTTGTGTCCTTGCTTTTAGAAGAGTATTCAAGCTAAATTCCCTCACATAAATTTGAATTATGCATCTCAAAGTGAATTGTATAGGTAAAATAAACTCTTATTGAGGTTATATGATGACGAAATTTAGTCACCACATTAGAGACCGAATAAAGAACTTGAAATTATCTTTGTGAACTCGTCATGCTCCATACTCGTTTTTAAACTTGGTAATGGCATTCACATCGCTCCATTTTCTTTAAAAGCTGCAAGGAATCTCATTTTATTTTCTCCATCTCCATTTGAAAACCTTGTATGAATAAATATAACAGATTATTGACTGATAAGTGATCGAAAATATGGTTTTGATTATTTTGCTTTAAGTAGCTAATATCACTGGATAACGAGGTAGAGGTCAGCGGAATATGGGTTTATTTTATGGAAAAATAAGGCAAAGCAAACGCATTTTCTCCGTAGTCTCTAATTTGAGACTGTGTAAATAATTGCCGGCTCTTAAGTCATTTCAGTATTCGGCCGAATGAATGTGCCATCATTTAAATACAGCCTATCGTGAAATAAAGATGTTTAGAGAGGCATTTCCTAAAAGTGTGTTGATTATATTTCTTTGAATTCACCAAATGTAGCACAGTCGAAACAATTTCAAAGCAGACTTGAGGAATAAATCACAATTATAATGTGTAATGTGCTGAATTTTCGAGAGGCAACATGTTTTAGCATTTTTGCCATTAAACCATACTGATTTTTCTTAGATAAGTTGAGTACTTTTTGGATTTTTAGTGGTCATTTGATTAAAGCTGACAAAAGTTCAGCAAGATTCACTCAAGCCATGCCAATTTATTTTATTTTTTTGATTTTTCGAGGTAAGTTAGACATTTGCATGACTCATGATTGGTATTTAAACATGCAATGTAACTTTTCATTCCATTCCTATGAGGTACTAAATAGATGTGCTTTATGATTGGAGTGGTCTAAATTAAAGGAATAGTAGTTTCATAATCGCTATAGTTTATGCTAATCAATAACAAAATATTTCTTGATAGCTCTTTGCCCTTGAAACAATGATTTTCATATTTATTTTTACAACTTTTTACGGGTTTTTGTAGTTTTAAAAGACTTACAAGGAATTCGGTGTAAAAGTTATAAAAGCAGCTTATGATATCCTGCTGCTAGTTAAAAAGCTAAATTACGGGGAAATCCATCCTGCATCTGCTTGTGCAGTTGCTGAAAGCCGCAACATATTTAGCATCAATTTACCATTATAGGCATTGATTTGTGCCCCAAAACTTCCTGCTTTAGCTATTCATGATGTTTGAAAGTAAGAAATCTCTTTTGACTATCCCTATAATGCTTACATTTTTATCATTATTTGAAGTTTTACTTATCTAGTTCACTGTATGCTCATTTACTGACACATCTGCTTAACTTAAAATACATTCTATGTTGGTTTCTAAAGAGACAAATTTCTTTAAATTTCACAACCTTATTTAATTTTTACATAGTTTTAAAAGAACTAGATGCATGTCACCTTCTCAGGAAAGACGTTCATCAATAATCTGAAATTCCTTTCGAAGCTAATCTGTTAAATAGACTTTAATATCATAAATATCTTAAAAGAACAAACATTTTCAAATACGTACGCCGTATTTCTAAACCATGCCCTACTGTGGTTTATAAAATAGCTATTTGCTAAATGTCGTTTTTTCATAAATGATTCATTTTCATGACATCTGTTCACTACCGTCTATTCACTCGTGTTAATAAAATGCATGTGCTTTTTTTAAATCAGATAGGACAAGTTTCAATGTAAATTTAGAAGCTTATATGTGCAAAAAAAACATAATCAGCTTATTTTTCGTTAATCTAGGATGTCAGAAGCTAAAACCATGCCTGAATCGGCATCTACCAGTGAAGAAAATAAGGAACTACTTGTAGAGGGAATCGTTCTGATACCCGAACTGGAACATCTCATAAGAACCTACCCGGAACACTTAACTTTTTTCTCCATGGGATTAGCAGGACTTTGTGACAAGACATTTGACTTAGAGGAATTCTCTACAACTTTACGACCAGCTGGTGTTCAAGTCCCAGTAAAAGTGAAAGTCCGAAAATTCACCTCCCAAATGAACCTTATTGTGCAGCACGATCGTTTCGGGAAAATGCTTACACGAAGAATTGACTTTGTACTTCTCTACCTAGGTGATTTGACTGAAGTCAAGGACTTGGATTACATTCAGCGGTATGTCAACACGCTGGTAAAATACCTGCAGGAACATCAAGTTCTGGCCCTGTTGATAGTTGCACCAAAGAACAAGATGGCTGAGGATCGTTTAAATGAAATTTCTAGGAAGCTCGTTTCAGGCGAGTTTGACTTCAAAATCTGGGAGCTGTCGGAAGTGGTCAATGAAAAGTATGAGGATGTCAACAAGGCAATGCTTTGGCTTTCCCGAGAGGCGGTTTGTAATAGGTACAATATTTAGTTTATTTTGTAAAAAAATAAAATCGCTTGCGCCCAGACATGCTTGTAAACACACTAGTTCTATCCAAAGGCAAGATTGCGCTCATTGAATGGCACCGGAGGAATCTTTTGACTCCTTACATTATTATTGTCATGGAAAATGCATGTGATACAATAGAATTTTATTCCAAATAATACGAAATAGTTTAATAGATTTCAACGAAAGAAATTAGGCCCAGTGCTTCTCCTCGCGAGCAAATGCTCATTCAGGCAAGCCCAATTTAGATTTTTAACCAGTAATTTGCAACACTTAACAGTATCTCAACCAGATCGGCACCCCAAATTGGCTTATAAATACTTTTGATATATCAGAATGACAATGCGGATTTCTGTATTGACAAGAAAACAATTATTCAAGTTCTCTATTAACCCTCAGACCATTCCCTCCTTAGATGCACATTATCTTGAACACTTCCTTCAGTACCAAAATGACATCAGCTACAGTGATGGCAGGTGTAATATCATTTTTAAAATGAAGGCTTTGAATAACATCCCCAAAAAATTTCTTGATGTAACGGAAACAATGTAGGAACAAAGTCCCCATCCACAACTTGAGGAAATCTGCTGCAATCTTTTCATGAGATTTGAATAATACTGCCTGCATGTGGCGCAGAAATACATTGTAATGTATAGACTAATAAGTCCAGAAATTCCATCTTGCAAAGACAGAAGTGGAAGGTTTTGTTTCACTTCTATGAATTTTACCAAGAAGGCATTCGTTCAAAGGTCAAACAAGATACCGAACGCTTTGATAAAATTATAATCACTGTGCACAACATTAACTCATGTGCCAAACCAACGGAGTTAATTGGCGCTGCAGTAGTCCACTCAAGATTTTCAAACATATTTCAGAGGTGTTGTTGCTTTCCTTTTCGTCACTGGCAGAGTTCCTATTTGAACTATATATCAAGCGTTATTTTTCATTTTTGAAAGCTACAAATCTCAGAGGAAAGTGTATTTTGGCAGCTTGACTAAGACTTAGTGCTAAATGCACCGCTCTGATCACACACTATCCATGAATCAGTGATTTCACAGGCTTAGTAACAACTAAATTCAACAACCCTCGTATGATTGGCCCAAACCTTGATCAAGAAATCCCATTACTATAATTTATCATATTGAAAACCACAAATTTTAACACTTTTACAAGCTCCCTGTATAAATGCTTAGATACATTTGCCATTTTTCACAAAGTTTTCTCAATATTATCACTTATTATTTTGCTCAGCTGGCACAGACATAAATGAAATCCATAATTACCGAATCATATTCACCAATAATTGTTGGCACTTTTTCAGATTCCTATAGAGAATTTGGGCTATATTTTTTTCCGGAACATTCACACTATACTGATTTTGAGATAAATTATTCATAAATGAAATGATAAACACTAGAATGATAAGTTGCACTGAATTATAACCGATGAACTGGATTACAGACCAGAAGAGTTGATACGTGACTAAGTCTCTAATGGCATTAAGAAGCTGATTAATAGAAGCAGTTATACCCAAATAAACAATTTTGAGTGAATAGCAACATATTACCTATCTCATTAAGAACAAGTTCTTAATTCAAAATTCTAACAGAAACGAATGACGGTTATTATTATAGCATGCCATCTGTTTCATGAAAATAAACCTATAGCCTGATTTTTCAAAAAAAACAATGTTTTTTTCCGGGTTAAATCAAATATAAAGTCCGATGAATGCAGTGTCCGGTGTGCAAAGAATTAAATTTTCAAGATTTCATGATTAAATGTTCGTTATATCATATTACTGCTACCTAATATCCAGGCAAGCGTTGTTACCGGATTTTAGGAAATCAGTTTAAGTAAAAGTATATCCTTAGTGGTAGTATTTAAATTAGTGGAAAAATTTCCTATTTAGTTTAAAAATCGTGATTTCCTAAACAGATGCCTAATATGCGTGCACCATAAATACGGGTGAATATGCACTATCGTAATAATATACTACAGAGATTCTTAAACTTCGGTTTTTTTAAACTGAAACAAAGATTTTAAAAGATTATATTAAAATGACCATTTAAATATACCCCCATAGGAATCGATTTTCTTTTGTAAAGGATGTATCACTGAATATGCTTTTTAAGAAGATTGATAGTTAAAAGGCTGGCAGTTAATGCATGAAGTAGCAAAACAGATCAAAACGGTTCAGAGTTTGTAAGTGAAGGATGTTATGAGATATGCTTAGTAGGTTACAGAAACATGCATTGCAATATTTTGTAGGGATGTAAGTTTCTTGGGCATGCGTGCAAAAAGACTACCGGTTGCTAAAAATGGGGGTGCTAAAGCGTCAATTTGCTTCTAAAAAAGTAGGCTGGGTGTCAAACAGCTTATCAGTTGTTGGAGGAATCCTAATAAAGCAATACACAGTTCAACCGTTATGTTAGCGTTCGAAATTCAGATTTTTTTTTCCCTAGAAATTTTTTTCCTCCTCTATCACTAGTCAGTTTGTTGAAATTCAACATTGAAGTGTAAATATATTTTCTTTTCCAAAGGACAGTTTTCCTTTTTTTCCTCTATTATCTTTACCCTTTTTAATTTTAAAAATATCGTTTCGAAACCCTGGGTTAAATGAGTAGCATAAGTAAGCTCCAAAGCAATATATGGTGTAGTAAGAAAGGCTGACAAGGGTTTTTTGATAATGCCAAATTCGTTGTCGGAAGATAGCAAACACAAGTGGCTTGCCAATTACCATTTTCGGGGATTTTTCATCCCATGACACTGGACAGAGGGAACAATTTTTACAAGATAGGGTAACATGTCATGAACTTCCATCTAAAGAAATCGGTATACAGCAAAGCAGCTAGTTATTTTAAAAAATTCCAGTTACGGAAAAGTTACTAAAAGGTTAATTTTGTTCTACGAGTATGAAAAATGACTCCTAATTTTATAAGTTACCAAATAGTTTGAAGGATTGTTACAGGAGAAATGAATAAGAACCAAAACAATAAACGATGTTTTATTGAAAATTCCCCTTCATATATTTTGCGTTGCATCAGCGAACTCCCTAACCTACCGACAAACAAAAGAGGAGTCATAAGGAAAATAGCGCTTTTTCCAAAGAGAAATTAAAATCCTACGTCACTTAGGTACTTAAATTCTGACAAGTAATTTTGATTAATGTGCAAAGGGTAGGTGTTGCGCTATATGAACCTTATATCTAACAACGAATTATAAAAAGGGAAATTTGGATATTATATTTCTAGAGAAGGTTATACGGACGTTAATGAAATATTATTATATTGTTTTACACTGAACAGCGCATTTCCACCTATTTAAGATAAAAAACTAAATATCTTACTAGATACTATGGACTATCTATAAGTTCTTTGTGTAATTTTTTGACCATTAAATTAGATATTACTTTAGAGAAGAGTGTCGTGTAGCGCGCCAATTAATCTAATTCACGCCGTCCAATAGCAACGGCCACGCACGTTTATCAACGCAATTAAGGCTACCCAATAGGAACAACTCAAGGAACCACTCTACCAATCAACGACGAGTTCGCCTTAGCCGAAATAAGTTGTAACTATAAATAAGACAACTACTGGCGTGCTATATACATACACACACACGTTTATACACATACATACACACGTGTACACGACACACAATACACACTGGTACGCAACGTGACAGCGTGGTTCTGACTCTCTTGGGTTGGAGATTATTGTAGTAGACACTAACCGCTACAGTCGTCATCCAGGCACAGTCAACTTCATATATGATTATGGTTGGCGAATTTCGACAGCACTGGGATCAAAAATTTCAAACCTGACTAAAAATTTAAATAGAAAGCATAAATATCAGTGATGTCAGCAGGGATTAATGCTCGGTTTATCATAAATGCCTGATGTCGAAGGAATAGGAATTCTGATCACTTTCAACTCCTTCTACAGCTAACTTAAATTATTATTGCATAAATGACTAAAGTTACTCATTCATGGGAAATTCGGGATAATTATAAAGAACAAAGGGAATATATCATAAAAATTAACATTATCATTGAGAAAACGTTTCAAATAATACGTACAAAGGAAAATATCGGAGGAATAAGTTGATTTTCCCTACGCCCTTTAATATATTATTTCTTCTAAAATACCGCAATAAGACATTAAGACGATTTTGCAAAATTTCTCCCTTGCCATTGCTCATATCTTTGGTAGGAGTTGCAAGTATGCTTAGAATCATTCGGAACCCAAACATGGTATCACGTTTTGCGCATGTCAGCATGACACTTGCCTTTAAGTGTCAAAATTGACCCTCGGGAAAAAAGGGTCATTGCCGGTTGCCAAATAGGTTGGGTGTTTTTTCAAAGAACTAAATGGAGTACATTTACACCACAAAAAATATTAACATTTTATTTGCTAAATCAGTCAAACGCCAACTTCACTACGATTTCTTCACACAACGGGCTTCCGTTCATGGTAGCAATTATGGACCAAATGAGAACGCTAATCAAGGTCCCTTACCTGTGACCTCCAACCACATATTTCTCTGCAGCCATCACAAAGGTACACTGTCAGTTATTTTAAACTTCCTATTTCTAATTGCAAATGCAAGTACTTCATTCGTTTCGTTATCTTCAAAACAAATACTAACTTCTTGGAGAATGAATGCTTATTATTCTTATCTGCAAAGAAGTATACAATCCGGTCTTTGATGTTTCATTTTAACTAATACATATTTTATGGAACAATAGTTGATGCTTAAACTTGATAATGTTTTTCATCTTTGTTAGGAGCCATTTGATCCTGACCATGACCAGTTATCGAGCTGATTGGTACCTCTATTTAAACATTTGTCTGATGTTACAAGATTTAAATTATGACTATTGTTTTCGAAATCTAGTGCATCCATAAACGTGATCGTCCTTTAACTTAACAGTAAACAGTGAACCCATTTAAATTATTTCATACCTCTAGTTATCCAATCAAATGTAATCATCTTATGTTTATGATAATGCATTTTGACTGTCTTACAATTGGGTTTCAATAATATATAGTTTTGAAAAATGAACTTCTCAAAACCTCGTTGTTTTAAGTTTTATATAAAGTGTTTTTGATTGATGCAGGTTATACTGTTATGTAATTTCTCCATGTATGTCAGACAATAACATTTTTCACACTTTGATTAAACATTACACAGACTTGATTGAGTGTTTTCACAGACTATATTTATGCATTTATTTTGATTTGGTAATCATTCCTAATAAAAAGCATTATGCCTTCATCAGTGAAGTTGTTTAACTTCGTGGTAAACTTAAGCATCATGAGGTTATTATTTTAGTTATGACTTTCTTTCTTTCATTTATAAATGTCATTTTGGTTAGGCGAAATTTGTTGAAATAAATCGTGATATCTTCTTTGCTATGGCTATTTCTGGTGCTCAGACGTTAATGTTTACATGATACCGGTACTTAAAGCCCATGAATTCAAATAAAAAAAGAAAATTTCCTGAAAATGTTTCAACTGAAATCAATCAAAGAAACATCTCATGGTCCACCTGAAACGCAGCAAAACGGAAAATCCAAACGTATGGGAAAATTTATCCCATTAATCTTAAACGTATCATAATAACTAGAGTTGGCTTATTCGAACAAATGTATTTGAGCAAGATGTATTCCTTTCACCTTCATCTGATTGCAGAAATACTTAGTCTGGTTTAAAAGAAGTATTGTATTTACAATGCTTCCTTCAAATACTACGAATTCAGTTCTATAAAGTAATTCACTACGTTGATGGAAATCAAGGGAAAATAGAAATTGAGGCAAGACATAAATGTTGAGTTTTATCATAAACTCCACATAACCCGATAACGTAAAATAGTACCTGCGATTGACCTGTACTGCTTTTTCAAAAAATTTTATGTGTAAATAATTTAAATAATATATTCATCGTTTTGTTCCCTATGCGTCAATTGGTTTGGCCTTCTCCTATTTATTTAGGTAGATGATAAAAAGAGATTTAAAAATTAGCTGTTTTCACTAGAGCAGTCTCCAAGGATGATTTATTTAAAATTGCAGATTTAATTAAAAATATGCTTTCTGCAAATTTATCGCTTCGACTTCTGAAACTGCAAACCTTGGTCACATTGCAAACTCACTCTTTTTATTATGTATCTGATACTAATATTTCCCTAAGCATTGAACTAAAATCATCGTTCCTCGAGAATTTGAATTAGCGAAAATCGCAATGTCAATGGCAATGATTGCTTGCATTGAAAATTTACACCGACTAGATTTCTAACCCATTGTGCGGCCTATTTTTCTAACCTCGATGGATCTCACTCTTCGATGTGTTGGTAGCGAAATTTGCAACTTCTCTGATAAAGAAATATTACATTCTTTTGAAGTGCTATTGTTGCTTTAATCTTTAGCTGTCAACGTTGTACGAAGGCATGAGCAATGACAATAAAAGAAATTTTACAGAATTTTTCCGAATCTAGACTGAATTGACAAAATAAGGAATTTTAGAAAAATCCAAGGACTTGCTGTGGTAATGAAAAATTTTTTACCTCCTTATACAAACGTTTTCATATGAAGTTGGACGATTTCCACGTTTCATGTCCTACATTGCTTTTTATTCATTGTCATTCAGAATTGGCAATACACGAAGGGATCGATATCCCATTTTATCGCAAAAATACATTTTGATTACGGTTTGCTTTAAAAGGCATAATAATAAATATAAATCCTTGCCAATTTTGAAGTTCAGTTAGTAAAACTTGTAATAAGCTTTCTGTCGTCATTATCACTAACACATCCATTCCGATAAGTCATGGTGCCTCTAGATTGTAACTTTAAATCATATCATTAAAGATCAAGAACTTCATGTTAAGTCAAGTTCTCTGCCTTATCACAATCCTGATGAAGAATCTCTCATTATTGCAAAATCTTTATAACCATCGCTGATAAAAACTCACAATTTTAGCTTCATTGGTCTTCAGAAATGTTGTTATGAAATCTTTCAATTATGAAATCTCCTAAGTTAGTAAATTGTTACCTGATTAATCTTATAATATTGTCAAGCTTGTAATGTGTGTGGATAAATCAGTTTTGATTTCTCAAAATGGCAAACTTTTTGACTGGGCTCAACTATATTTTATAAAAGTTCTATTTTGAAGTAAAAACTTGAAGGTGTATTTTGTGGAATTCATTTCTACCGAATATAAACTATGAAAAGCGTAATGGTTAAAATAATAGATTCTGTCCATATAATTATACGGTATTTAACGAACTACATAAAATCTTGTCGACCAGTCAAATTTATTGGAATTTTCAGCCGTTATTTTCTGCAAGTTAAATTGTTCTTGTTTTAATGAAAATTATTGAAAAAACGGAAAATCACAGGCTTTGTTTTTAGCAATATATTTTAAAATGAATTTATCCACTTATTGCGCCGTTCTTCATTCAACCAAAAATAAAGGCAGGCATCTCATTTTCTGAATGTAATATGCCCTACATTTTTTGGATACGTTGGGCCGAAATTGGATTAAATTTATGCAGTTTCATCTTTGAGCCACTTTTGATCCTAAAGTTTTGTTCGAAATCACTAAAGAAACTGTAAAATGCAACTTATATAATAGAAATTTCAATTACAAAACAACTATGCGTATGAGGCTCTAATGTAACAGGCCTTATGCTCTATGGTATGAAACTTTGTAATAGATTGAATCATCACTTCAAGGTGAGCTATTGTGACTGTGTTATTACATTTGCGTTGGGTGAAGCGATAACGCACACAAACCTCTGCATTATATAAACCGAAACCATGAATCATGGTTAAATAAGATATCTTCAAATAAAGATATCTTATTTCTCCATATTCATAGCCGGTTTTGCATTTGTACGGGCGATGCCTAATGATACTCGTGCCGTTGATGAAGCATTGGCGTTGGTGGTGCAGACGAAGGCGGCGTTGGTTTCACAGAGCCAGCAAAGACATCCACGTCGAATTCCAGATTGATCGTCTGTTCGGTTCAATTAGTTTTAGCTGAAGCAATGCTTACAAAGATTTTCGTATAAAATCTCCTTTCCTCAAAAGGCTGTGGCTAATAATGAATAAAATCACATAATTAGTTAATCCATTGCACCGACTTTCTAAATTAATTAAATAATCCACGGTCGTAACCTATCGCTTAATTTTCATAGGTGGTTTCATGAATGCTCGAAAAGGAATGTAGGAACATTTTGAATAGATGATTTATAACTTGTCGTTTTATGCCTGCGGATATTTTAAATATTTTTTTGTAAATTGTTAATATAAATACTACTTTAGCTTTAATGTTTTCATCCCATATGCTAGCGAATGCAGTATCCCCCTACATGAATCAGCATTCTGCAGAATTATCGTTAAAATTGCCGGCACACCAAGTAAGGGTGCTAATCATGATCTGTTTTGGTACTTATTTGCAGTATATTGCATTGCAGAACAATATCATAATATAATATATATATCCCTCGCAGATTCCTTTTTGAATTGTTTTAAGCTCATAAAGCCATGCCAAAATTTAGTAGCCACAACAACTGACAAGCTCTCAACCTTGTCCTACCACTATGTTTCCACTCGAATTTCCAAGGAAATACTTGTTTTCAAATCATTGTCTTGAGACTTTCCTTTAATTTTCCATGTGTAAGTCAATTGCATGACCAATAAGTCATTTTTGTAGAAAAGTGACTGAGCACAAGTCGGATGGTTAATAACTCTGTCGTGTTTAGCGCAACATCTCACACCACTTAAGACATGTTTGCAACCTAGCACCTCGAAGTAATAGAATAGGAATTTTGCTGTCCCATTAATCTAACTGATCCTGATTTGGCATGTTAAAATGTCAACAGAAATAACTTTCTTAAATACAATTTTAATCGATGTACGAGATTTAATTGCTGACGAATTCATTACCAATTTGATGATGATTTCGTACTAAAGCCTCCTAAGATAAGCTACCACCGTCTGCATCACGATGAATGACGATATTGCTTAAGTTGCCACTTGGTCATGTGCTTCATTTTTGCCTCTATAATGCATTTACCTTCTTTCATTTCAAAATAATCACGTGTACGTGTAGAGGGCTTCTTTAAACAATCCATTTATTCGAATATTCGCAAGACAATTCAAAATCAAAAGCAAATTCCTGCTAATCTGAGATATTTGTGATGACTTTTGAGGATAGACAACAGGCATCCAAATAAAAGGAAATAGATATAGTAAACGTTAATACGTAAGTAAAGGGAGGAGAAATTTTATCTTTAATACTAAATTATCCTTGGTTATTCATGAAATGCCCTTGCACAAGTTCTGCCTTTTCAAGAACTCATATCTTCTTAAGGATGTGGCAAAGTAATTTTAAAACAAAATATTCCATTTTATAATGTGTTCAGGCAAAGCGGCTTACAAATTCATTTTTAGGTTTCGTTATTCAAAACGCTATTTATGGTTTTATGCAGACTGGCACCACATATTTTAACTAACAACCAACAACGAAAAACTTAACATCCACCCGTTAAGGATGTTTATGAACCTAATTGATATTATTGAGAAAACTATGAATTTTCACATTACGCTTAGCAAAGTAGAAACGAAATCGTTGTAGAGATGTTTTTTTCAATTCGGCCTCAAAAATGACCTTGAAGTAGTAATGGTGAAATATTCATAAAATATGATTGGTAATTTTTGAAAAAATTAAAGTTTGTCATTTGAAATTGATTTAACATTTATATTTCCCTTAGTAAAATATTAATTTCTTTTGGCTTTTTCCTTAGTTCGTCAGAAGTTAGTAGCCTATTATAGCAGAAAATATATTTTTATCTTGTTTCCGATGCAGGCATTCTATTTGACGTAATTTATTTAATTTATGACTTTATTAAATTTAATCCAAGTCGAAAGTCTAATCGAGTAAGTTTTGCTCTTACATTCAAGGGCACTTATATTAGCAGGTAATCATGGTTCAAAATAAGCCATTTATTACCGTCAAGAATGTGATAGAGGTTTGTAGCAGCACCCACTTATTACAAAAGCTATTTAATGCCACTACCTTTTTAAGTTAAGCACAAGCCCCTCTGTCAAATGATAGGGAATAAAAAATGTATCTAAATCGTGATTACCAAATCTCTACATAATTACACATTTTATTCTGGGTTCATTTCTTTGCATTTTCGAGTCGTAATAATATCAAATAAACATTCTGGTACAGGACATACATCCACTACGACATGGGAAAAACGGAATTTACAAGTCGGTAAATATCAACTAACATTACAGTCAGCAGAGACAGACATGGGCGTTCTTGAAAAATAAAATGCTTGGTGATAATTTTATGAAAGAGATATTCTTCCTTTTCGTTTATGAGAATATTATCATTTGCAATTTTCCAAATTTTGATTGTAAGTAATGGTCATAATGTTTTAACGCAGGTTCTCCATTGGTAATCATGCCGTTATGGTGATTTTCTTCCTTATAACTGTCTTATTATTGGAATTGAAATCGATGTTATCATGACAGATGTGTCCCATTAGAAATGCAAATCCCATAATGTTAGTCTCACAAATGTATTCAATTATTAATTAATTAAATTATTTATTTAATTATAGACACTGTAATGGAAAATTAAATTTAGAACAAACACTAGAATCGAAATATTTTGGTCTTGTTTACTTTAATGAAAAGAAATTAATGCAACATTTGTTGAATTGAATTGAATGAGAAACTAAGAAATGGTAGGCAAGCGGTTCTTTTTTTGCATTTTCCTATATTAAATTTAAGTGCAAGATAAATCAATTACGTTTGTACTCAAAAAACACGGTTTTAGTCTGTATGTATTCAAAGCTAGTAATTCTGCTTAAAGTGGTCTACCTT
Source organism: Anomotaenia brevis (assembly GCA_030710315.1). Classification (NCBI taxonomy): domain Eukaryota; kingdom Metazoa; phylum Platyhelminthes; class Cestoda; order Cyclophyllidea; family Dilepididae; genus Anomotaenia; species Anomotaenia brevis. The sequence continues at coordinate 37,375 of JAUOZQ010000201.1, forward strand.
TTTTACAATGTGTCCAGAAAAGGTCAATGAAGCAATTTTCTCCCCGGCAATGTAATATTTTAGGAAAACGCACCTCTTTATTATAAAAATAAAACGTTTTCCAAATTGGTAACTTTGACTGCTGATTCTGCAAATTAGGCTAATATAAATTTTATTGTTTTAAAATTTTTGAGTTGACTATATTTTTGCAGGTTTTATCTATCGATTCCACTCTATATTGATGTCCCTTTTTAGCAATCATTTAATGTTTTCCCCATCTGAATTACATTTAATAAATCAATTTTTTCACATGGATGCGAAACCACATGTTAGCCCAGTCCTGGTTTATTACGAAGATTAGCACACTAGCTCATACTCAGAAGACGCATACATTATAATAACGGATGATTCCTTATCCTGCAAACAGAAGCGAGTCTTAAGTAACGAAATTCCTCAGGGTTTAATTTATCAACTCCAGGAGTTAAAGGAGGCACTGCGCTGATTTCACCCAACTAGCTTTCATCTAGTGTAGCGTAGTGGTTTTCAAGAGTATGCGCAAAGCAATTTTTATATTATGCTCATTACAACACCTTACTTAGGCTACTTTATCAAAACTCTCAATAAGTTTTACCTAGTTACTTTGAAACGCTTGATTACTTGTGAGTTTTGCATGCATTAAGTGCCAGTTTCTAAAGCTTTTCATCTTTTAAATAGCTCATGCACGTATTGCAATCGGGTCTCCCTAACAAGGCAAACAATATTTAAGCTGCTTTTGAATGTACTTTATACTTATAATGTAATCACTTAAGAGATCTTGCATTCGCAGACATATCGTGAAATTACACATTTTACGATTCGTGTTTAGGCAACTTTAATACGATCAAGTTAAGTCTGGAAACGAAGTTGCTTTTACCAATGCTAAATCGATGAAAAGGAACGACTTAGTATTTTCTTCATAAGCAGTGTTAACAAAGAACAATTTAATTTGTACTAAAAAAATTATTCAGCGAAATATAGTAAGTAATTATGACAATAACAGATTAATGTTAGTATTTGAGGCTAAAATAGTTAGGTTAGCAAGTGATAATTTGTTTAATTGCATAGCTTGATAATCAGGGACACAGTTGTACAGTACAGCCGAAAAAGTAGTCACCCTGGAACCAGATGTCCTTGAGTCTGTGGAGGTTTCCTTTGTTGATGATGAGGTCGTCGATGCTGGCATTATAGATGAAGTAGTAGGTGAAGCTGTAGAATTGGTAGACGAAGTAGTAGATGGCGCTGTCGATGTTGTAGTCGTTGATGAGGAAGTTGTTGATGTTTTTGTTGACGTTGTTAGCGAAGTAGTCGATGTAGATGTAGCTGTTAACGAAGTTGTTGATGGTGATGTCGGTGTTTTAGAAGATGACGTACTCACGCTACCATTACTGTCATCCGTAACAACATCGTCATCAACTGGTCTACCACCTCTAGGCATCACATGACTAGACCAAAAAAAGCTCGACCGTCATGTCGAATGTTTCCATTTTCTCAGCATTGAGGTGCTCACCATTTACACTTCTTAAGGAAGATGGTGTACTCTTTTCAGCCTACGCAGATGAATTTTTACAGTAACGAGACCCACTCTATCGAAATGTAAAAAAGGATTATGGAGCAAGAACATCCTTAAAAATACTTTGTAAAAAGGCAATTTCAAAAAATAGAAACGTGCCTTAACAGCTGCCTAAAAGAACGATGGGCGAAACAGATACCTTTCCATGGTAAGCCAAAAGTTCTCACCAATAAAACAAATGATTATCAGGAAAAAATAAAAAAAATCTAAAGCTGTTTCTATTTAACACATTTTTTCGTTACTTCTTGCTTGCGCTTTTAGTGTCATATCTCTAGTAGACCCCAAACTTCTAAATAGTAACGTACATTTGCTAAGGGTTTCTTTAAACACATCATTAATAAGAATACATTTCTTATGGCAAAACGGAATAGTTACCTCCTATCTGCATCAGGAGATTCCGCATGTCTCTGGTAAAAAGGGGGAAATCCCCATTTTATGAGAATTCCCCAGTGAAGGGAAATGTGGCAAAATTTCATTTCCAATGCATGATTTTCGAATATGTAGCGTGATGTCATTTCATTATATTTCAAACTGCTCTACTATTTATTTCACATTAATTTCGGAAAAATTTCGTGATCTTGCTAGTGTCGTCATTTCCTATATCTTCTGAAGACCTTGATAATTTGATTTTTAACATTCTGAACCCCAAATTTTTTACAATGTACTAGACCGATTCATAAATTTGGCTTTAGTCCGAATGACAATTAACAAAACCTATATATATGATTATTTTCGATTTTCGTACTCTAAATTAAAATTTATCAAGTCAGTTTAACTCTCGAGAATTTAGAATAGTAATGGAGCCTATTTCTGTGTGTCAAAGACAAAAATGCCTAGTCGTACAGTGATGACATAGACTCATAACCGTTGCTATGAGGATCTATTGAAGGTACGATAAGCAATTTCTTTTCTTAATCTGTTAAGGTCGTGTTGGTTAACGGCTGCTATCCTGTGTTCGCAAAATCCTCGAAAATGATACGACGTTTTGCCAATGGGTCTTCGAATTCGTGTAGCATTAAAAGAAATCTCACATGAACTCGGCAGTTCCCAGGAAAACTCATCACCCCAATTCCTTAGTCAAAAATAATTGACATGGCAATTATTTCTACATGGCAATCCGCCATAGGCATCTTGAACTCTTGACTTCTTGTCGTACGTCATGAGACATGATGCTGGTGAGAAGCATCTCTCTCTAGCGACGGTTCATGCAAGGTTAAGAAAAGAATCATGAAGACATTCACTATTGACTGAGATAGCGACTAATGCTTAATCGACTAAATGCTTAAGATCGACTAAAAACAGCCAAGATCGAAAAGCAGGTGGGCCAAAGATTAGCAGCCTCGATGATCGATAGAAATTTTTGAAACATCAAATACCACTTAAATACAAAGGACACCAAGCACCAAACATTGATACTAGGAAGACCTGATTATGATTTCTAATGATCCCATGCAGTGACTTAATTCGGTCGAAAGTCCGTTTCCTTGTCTCTTTGCACTATTAGAACACTAAAAGTCTCAGCTCAGCTCACATTAAATAAATTTGTTATCGTTTGATGCAAAAGTGGCAAGAAGATAGCAAGAACTCACTGGTCTGCCCACGAAGGCACTATTTGCACTCACCACAATGTAATACATTTTAAAGAATGGTACGAAACTAATCAAAGTGGAAATGTTTATCGAATAGTGCAAACAATGTCATAATGGCAATTAAAAGGGCACGTTTAACGTTTTGTCAAGATGCGAAGATAAAGTGAGACATATCATGGAAGCAAACAAGAACTTCCCTTTTGCAAACAAAACATCCATGTTTCATTTTATTTGTATGAGACCAGCACTACTGAAAACAGTTTCACCTCTTTGCATGCAATTGCAGATTGCTCATTTAAAGAGAGAAGTGATCACAGTATTCCTCATCAAGCCCACTACTTGGGTTTCGTTAGTGGTCATCTCGTTGCACCATAGCTTCTTCATGTGAATGCAATTGATGATTCCTAGAGCTTTAATGCGTTGCATAAATAGGCCCATGTCAAACTTACCACTAGAAGAAAACCTGAATTTTAGGGATATAAATTCCATGTAACAACCTACTTATATGGTACGACAAATGGCTTTCGCACAAAAAATGAAAACACTAAGTGATTATTGTTTCTCTTTTGCAAGATTACAAAAATCCCTTGTTAAGTAATAACGATTACTCTATTTGAAATGACAATTCGATTTAATTTTCTTACAACGACATTATTTATTTAGCGTTTCATACTAAAGACCTATCGGTAGCAATTATCTACAATGTACACTAACAAGCAAAGTGATTATTAAATCATTAATATGTTACGAAATAAGCCCAAAAATTGCGATAAAACGAATGTCTTGATTGACATTTCTCAAAATGATGGCCTCGATACTCTAAAAGCAGTTCCTAGAAGTAAGTCGAATCTACAACACCTTGTGCCAAGGAAGGGGAAATGGTTTCCTCCATGTATAACTACATTTTAGTGAAATTTCCTTTTAAATTAATTGAAGAAGATAGTTAGCTTACTATCAAATATGAAAGGCAAATTTTGTTGTGTGAAATGTCTTGAAAGCACTATACTTAAAGGTTCCACTTAGATTAAATTCACAGCATAAGCCATCACTTTTGCTCTATTTACTTGGTCTTTGTACCGAGTTTCCCCTTAATCAGGTGGAATTCTGATTGTTATACTCTAAAGCCTTATAGCGCTTTGAAAGAGTTAATGACCAGGACGATTTTAAATCCAAAGCCATTAATGAAAACTGCATGGGAAGGTAAGTACAATACAGACAACACCAATATCTGAAGCAATAGCTTCCTAATCTCCATAAACAATAACGTCTGCCCCAGCAAAAGTTGCGCCTGCTTTAAATTCATTCAATACTAAAATAAATCTCTAAAATGATTTTTGAATTTCGCCTCTCCATACAAAGACAAGAGCTTGACAGACAAATTCGTAAACATCTTAAAACCACCAGTTCTGCGTCATAGGGATATTAAGACGACTCAACATTGACAAGTATGGCCAACGTTATTGCGGATGAATTATTTGATTTTCAAATTATTTTTAGCCAAATTTTCATAAGTATAAATTTAAAGCAAGAATTACCACAATCAGAATTATAAAACAATCAAGTTTACAAATGGCTTTGCACAATCTTTCTAATGGATCATGCGGTGATATAACTAACCAACAACACTTATCTACCTAAATTCGATGCAATTGTAATACTATTACTACTTAAGAGATGGTATCGCAACCTTTACTTGGACAAAATATTGTAGTTTTGCTTAAGCAGATTTATATTCACTTTTCAATCAACGGTTTTTGTTGGTACTTAAATAATAAGCGTTTTCTCAATAATATGAAAAAATATACAAGTGAATGCAAGTTTTCTTTTAACGTATGGGAGATTCAGGGTGGTTTGGACGAAAAAACTGAAGCGATCCACAAAAAAATTTACATTGTTCCATTTATGAGAAAAACTCAAGGGAATATGACACTGGGAAAATATCCAATTCACGTAGTGCCCTCGTTCCTTGAAAAATACCCGATTTCCTTGAACTAGCAATCTTAGGGAAAATTTTACCAGATTTCTAGCATCACCGTTGCTCGTATCTCTGGTCAACGTTAACGATGTTGTTTTTTAATAGTCTGATACAGAATATCTCAACGCATTTAGCTCAGACCTGTTCGCGCATGGCTTTAATTTGAGACACTGCATTACCAACACATAAGTATTGGTTAATCTGTCAACGTGACCTTTGGATACCCTCGTGAATAGATCCAGAGACTTAAATCGTGTGAAGTTTCAATCTACTTAGATGGATAAATCATTTTGCGAGTACTAATCCAAAGCATTTTGTAAGGCTTTTGCCAGACAAGCCATCTAGTTATGCGTAACTTTGATATATATTCAGGTTCTGACAAATTTTTAATAGGAACTTTATTCAAAGTTCGTTTGCAGGACGTTTTCGTTATGATGATTGATATTTTCACTTCATTTAGAGACTCATAAATCATTTTCAAATGATTTCAATTAGTGACTCACAAAGTTGAAAACAAAATGCCTAAGGTTTAATGATGTAATTCAAGCAAAATCATTATTTGCTGCCGAAACTGAGGCAAGGTGTCTAATTCTTCGCTTTTAAAAGTATAGAACTTTTATCAAGCATTCGAAATACAAATTTCAAGCATTTCCCATTCAAAAAATTTTGATTTCTTTTATTTTTGCACATATGAAATGTTGATATACAAAAATATCAATCTAATGTCCCTTTCATGGGCTGTATACGAGAAGTGTAATTGTAAAAAATACGGCATTCAAGGATAAAAGTTACTTGATTCACCCAAAGTGTTAACTACTTTCCGGACTGTGGCTCAGTATTAATTTGTTATGAGAAAGTCGGATATTTGATGTTGGCATTAAACGTTTCGAAGTAAGACTCTATTGTTTACGGAGATCTCAAGCTTTAGATTAATAAAATATTTGCCCAATTGAAAACATGTATCTTATTGATAATGGAAATAGGTTAAGAAGGTGAAGAAATAAAAAGTATTTGTTGATTTTTTTGCAACGATTTGTAGCATACTTTTAGAAGAACAACACACAATTATAAAATTTAACTGAAAGATATTCAGGCAGCTCTGAATCCTGTTTCTATAATCAACGTGAATGTTTGATAATAACAATACGAATAACTCAACTCTCAGGGAAAATTCTCCAATTTTTTTTATTAGAAATCTTGGATAAAGCTGTAGTTCTTGATCTAAACATTGAAAATTTGTTTTTTAAACTAAATTGACATCTGCAAGAGGGCACTTTAGAAAGAGAGCAAAAAATGTAGCGGGTAAATTGACAGAATGTACCACCCGCCAGTCTCGAAAAGATGAGCTCTAAGAAGGGTTTTCGACTATTCTTGGAACGAATTGCGAAATTGGCATTCATGTGGGATGCCTGCTAAAACTGGCTTTTCATTCATTAAATCAGAAAACAATATTAGATGCCTCTTAGTAAACAAATCATTAAAAAAACACTTCAATCAATATTTTAAACTTCCTTTTTCTATTGCTTAGATTTTCTGCAAATTGTGCCCAGTTGTTGGCAAATTATATAAGAAAGAAATTGAACCCTAATTTTAATCCTCAAATGGCAAAAATTTAGTGGTATTTAATCACCTTATGTTGTTTCTAAGGATAAACCTGTCTTTTGCTCACAATTTCTGTCGTATTTTAGTTAGGAAAAAATGTTCTCATAGTAAAAAGATGTTTTATTTAAATTCTCATTATCTCGTAATAAACGAACACTGAGAAATGAAACAATCGTTCAAAAGCTATCGAAAATTCAACCGTTTCTTTGATTGTTGAAATCCTCAGTAAACCCTTCTTCTGTAAGGTAAAATCCGGTAATGTTACACAAGTATGGTTGTGATAAACAACCCATTTTTAAAAGGAACTTAAACTTCTTGGAGAAAAAGATATGACTCGTATATAATCCTGATGTAAATTAAAATTAACTGATCGTATTTATTTTCTCATGGCGTCATAGTATTCTGCTATAGACATTCTATTATGTAAGGACAAACTTATTATTTTTTCTTCGTATTTAGAGATATTTTCCGTCTGTTACGTCTCGTACTATGTTGGCATTAATCAAGCATACAACTACACGCTTGAGAAGGTCAGCAATAAACAACAAAATCATGGCCTCTTACCTTTGTGAACTCTTTCAATATGTTTAGTGAGACTGAATTTCCAAGCGAAGGTTAGGCCGCAATGATTGCAATTAAACAATTTTAATCCTGTGAATAAAATGGAAAAATTCTGCGAATTCCAATAAATCAGTCTAAAAATTTCCTTGAATCATATTCATTGAAATTGTGAAAATTAGCTATTTCAATGCAATCAACTAATTTGGACATAAACATCACAAACATCAGTTTTGATTGGTCTATTTAAAACCAACATAGGTTTGCAAAGAAAAAATTCGATAGCTAAACCATCAAATGCCTTGCCTTTGCTTAAAGGTAACGCAATCACCTTGACGCTAGTTATTTAGTTGACTTAAATTAATATCTTTACTGTCTTACTTTTATGAACTGCATCAACATGGGCCTTCAAAGCTGATGGAAATGAGAATGAGAGGCAGCAAGACGGGCAAGGAAACATGGTTGGACCTGTAAATGGAAGCCACAGTTTGGATATAAGCAAAAATATTAAGATTCTTACTGAATTCGCTCTGGAAGATCCCAAAACTTAGACATTTTGGGTGAAAATTTAAATTCATGGGGATAGCAGAAAGGTACATTAGTCTTTTGCATACCTTCGATGGCATTTTTCTTGTGGCGTTTAAGGAAATTCTGCGATGGAAATGCCATGCCACATCTTTGGCACATGTACTTATCTATTTATAAACAAATAAATGTCACTTATTACTATGGCTATTGAAATTCATTTTTACTTAAGGCCTCTGGGCTTTATATTGCATCACAAGAAGCAGTCATGATATATTAGGCAATTTAATAAGTTTTTATCACTAGTGATTAACGCCATCAATGACCAAATGTGCAATAAAGCCTCTTTTAAATGTAACTTCTTATTACTGATTAATTAATCTGACATACTGAAGTAATTATGGATGCATTTTACACATTAAAACAAAATAAATACATCTGTCGAAAAAATTTAGAACTTGCACTTGTGGATTCGACTAACGTGACGATTGAGATAATACTTGGATGAATAGGTCTGGCCACATTCCAGGCACACATGTTTTTCTGTTTAAAAAGTTGACAAATAGTACTTCCCATGTAATACAAAACCAGAAAGCCATTTTTTACCTTGAATAGAATCTTGAGTATTCGAATTAAGAAGAAAGGACAGCAAATCCTCCTCAAGGTTTTCTTTTTCACTGATAAAACTCTCTTCGTCAATTGTCGTTTGTTGAGAACTATCGTCCTTTTCTGGCAGCATTCCTGTAATTGAGGAGACTAGCAACAAGGATCTATGGAATTCGCTGTATTATGAAATCGCTCTGCATTAAATTCAATCGCTACTCACAACTGATTAGCATTCAACAGATCGAGTGGTGGTGATTTTCTTAGAATATTTTAAACAATCATCAATTTAGTCTTGCAAAAGGCTATTTCAATTCCTTGATATCTACTACACACATTTTATCCAGCAATAGAAGGCACTGTACTCAAACTTGTTAAGCAATACTCTAACCATTATTAATGTCGAAGAAGGCATTAAACCTATTCACAGTACCGAAATGACACAGGAAATTGAAAATTAGAAGTTGCTGTCATTTTTAACTGAAATATACTTGATACAGACTGAACATATACTTCCAAGTAATTCTACATCTCACAGCTTACCAGTGAAATTCGTTTCACCGGTAGTAATGGCAACTATGATCCATATGGAACTCGAGAAAATCGATGTGACCACCATTGCCTTAAAAACGCAGTTGAAATATTTATCCAGAATCCACCGATATCACCATTCTCAACCATCCTAATGCTTACCTATCCTAAATTGTGACGTCAGAATCTACTGCGACCAAAGGAAGATCATCGATCACCTCCATTACTTTCAACATCCAAGTATTCACTCTACATTAAACTTCATTATCAACAATTTCGTCTGGAAGAACTTTCGAAATGACTTTCCTCACTGGAAAATCACTGCCTTACTTGTCGATCGAGAAAATTTCATTTACATATTCGCAGTCAACCATCTCCCTTTCTTCAGTCTGATTACCGTTTTCGTCCTTTACGTCCTTTAGTAGGTCCACTTCAGCCAACAAACTCTTTCACCAATATACTGACCCTCATGCGTCACTTTATGGGTTGGAAATTGCTGTTCGGCTATTTAACACCTCCACTGTATCCGAAGCAAATGCGTTGATGAAAAAATGCCATGTTCGGTGTCCCAAATATCATCACTACCGTTAGTGGACCTCAAATCACTTTCACTTCACTTCGGCAGGTAAGCCCTAACCTCGATTCCAGGCACCTACAAACTGCAGACTACTACCTAGCTTCGAAGGGTCATTTGGTTCGTTTATACCTAAAATATGATCTGATAGAATTTTGTTTGGGTGAATTACTAACTTCAAAAGTCTAAATCCCAAATTTTAAAGAGGATCTGGTTTAATCACAGTGGTTCCGCATTATAAGTATTGCGGTCCCTAAAGAATTTACCCTGGTTAACTCGTCAGTATACATTGTTTTATAACATTAATTTGTATTTACTAAAGTCCTTCTAATAATTCTAAGTATTAACAGATTTATAGTATTATTATTAGCAGAAATAGGTCTGTTAACAAATGATAATTAGTTTAATAACACACTTTGATAATCAAGGACAGAGCTTGAACTGGCGCAGCCGAACAGGAAAGACCTCTGGAACCAGATGTTGTCTTTGATTCTGTGGAGGTTTTAGTCATTAATGAAGACGTCGTAATTATCGCTGCATTTGTAGGTGAAGTCGAAAGTGGCTCAGTAGAAGAAGTTGACGAAGTTGTAGTTTGAGCTGTCGTTGTTGTAGGACTAACTGACGAAGTTGTAATTGACATCGTCGTGGTTTTAGGCGCTGTTGACTAAGTAGTTGATGGTATTGTGACCGTTGTAGTAGGGGTTGTTGACGTTGTTGTCGTTGATGAGGTATTTTCGCCATTCTCAGCACCCTGAAAATCTTCACCTCCATTTTCAGGACTTCCCACATGAATAGGCTTCCCATGACCAGATGCAGATTTCCAACCGATTAGGAGTACCACAGCAACAAAGTCGAAGAAAAGCTCAAACTTCATGACAAACGTTTCCTGTTTCTCAACGAGTTGGGTGACTACTCCTTAAAGGAGGGGGCGCAATTCAAAAGAAATTGAGTTGGCAAGGTAACTAATTATAATGTGGAATTCGAAAAGCAACTAAGAAGGTTGAGATACATGGAATGGTGCCCAATCTAAATATAGATAAAAATAAGTTTTTATAATAATAAGAAAAAACATTAACATTAGGCCTAAACATTACAATACATTGGAGGGAAATCTAAGTTGTCATTTTAGTAGATCCTTACTCAATTGGAGGTCAAATATAAATTGATACGTGTAGTGTGAAGTAGATTAGATACCTATATATATATATATAGTGTGTGAGATTAGGCATCAAAGTCAGCAAAAACGACCCATAAGTTGTAAGAAGGTGTCAAAGTTAAGATGTGTAAGGAATATTTCCATTAAAGTTGAATTTGGTTTGATTAGTCACAAAAGGGTTCAGTTGTTAATTATTCATGTAGTTTCATTCCATTTTTTCAGAAACAAAACAATATTTGCTCTAACATATTTAGTAGAGAATGGCTCTTGACTGGATAGGAATTTATAACAATCATGCTTCTCGTACATCTCTTCATCTATTATATTGTCTATTTCCTAAAAGAGGGGAATTAGTTTTTCTGCCGATTAAGTAAATTAGTATTATTTACCACTAAGAACGGAAATAAATGTGTAGTTCAACAGTGAAAACAGAGGTAGGTTGATCATACTATGGTTTAAACCGAAAATTGCAGAAAAAACATTTTGGTCCAGGAATTTCCGCAAACCAACTTGACCAAAATCGAATTGAATCACAAGGACTTAACCACGTGATACTAGGTCGGGAAAAAAAAATCGAAGTCTTTAAATTCTGCCACGGCGGCCTTCGTTGTTACAGACATGACTACGCTCAACAAAATGTAAATCAGCAAGCGTAGACAAAATCAAATCTGATTATGCGGAATATAGCTGTTGCCATTCCCTAAAAGAATATTTTAAAGATTTATAAATCGCCCCTATCAGGGAGTTCATTAGGAGTTCACGTATGAGTGAATAAGTGAGTGCAGGTTTGTTGAGATTCGGTTGATTTCATTAATGGGTAAACATAGAGCCAAATTATATAGGGTTCAAAGCAATTAGTACAAGGCACGAACTAGGGAAAATACACATACATTAATTAGATGCAATTTGTTAGTGTATCTTTTATGGGGATGAGCTGATACTCACAGGTTACCACTGAGCCACTGCATTTGACTTCTTTGCCGAGACCAATACACCTCTTGTGTGGTCAGTTTTAATGAAAGTGCTCTCGTCTCATATCAACCTTTGGTATGGAATTCATCAATTGAGCTGATTCAATTACTTTCTCAAATAGCATTAAATTTACCTATAATTGATTCGCTGCTACCTAATCACTGCTGAGGAGATTTCAGTAAGCACACATTAAAGACATGCATTTCTGAATCAGATGAATTTACCCTGTATTGAGATTCCTAAATTGCTTGTTCTTAATCCAAATGAAGTCGATTACTGCCAAAATATGCATAAAGGACCATACAATTCCTCAACTCTTCTATAGGATAGGAAAGCTTGCATTAATTAAATGTAACACAAAAACCTCACTTCTATCCAATAACGGAACACCTTTGTAACGAGCAGACTACTCTCTTGTACAGAAACGGCCTAGATATTCAAAATCAACCCATTTACCTAGTGGCGTTAATCAAGATGTTAGTTCAGCTCAAAACATCGCATATTAGTAATTATATTAGCATTAGATTTCGGAATCACAGATAAAAATTTAATGATTACAATATTCTTAGCAAAATATTGTGTAGGCTTTACAATACATAGATGCTTAAATAGATTAATTTCTCATTGTGGAATCGGATCCAGAATAGTCTCTGACATAAAATATGTATAACGTCAAATCTCATGTGAAAACAATAATGATAGGAAGAAAAAATTTTCCATATAACAGAGCATGCCCTTGTTTTTTTTAAATTCCCCATGTAGTCAATTTAGTGAAGATAAGGTAAAATTTGCCTAAATTTCTTTCATTGTTATTTGTTCATTTCTACGTTTGAAGTTGATAACAAATATTAAAGTAGCAAAAATGCTCCAGAGTAATGTAATAATTTCGTCAGAGGGGTTGCAAATTTTGCTGCCAACGCTTCTAGGAGAGGGATCCATCGAAGTCAGAAACATAGGTTGTACGTTGGATTAGAGACCCAGTCAGTGTGATTGCGCAATACAAGTGATCATCGATGTTGCCATTGTGGATTTCGCCTTGTCAAATCTTCTAGGATCGGTAATTTGAGTTCATTGCTTAAGGAAATAATAATACCAGATACAATGCACAGTTGCTTATAAATGAGCTGTCAGTAGAACATAAAATGATTATGTTCACTGTGTAACTTAGTTTGGCATTTTCAGAAACCGAAACGACAAGTTTGCAGCGAGCATATATTTAAATGAATCTGCAACTATCAAATAAATCTTTCTTCAAGGCACCATATATATCATTTATTTTTAGGCTTGCTTGGGCAACTGGAGCAATGGGTTTGCAAAAAAATTTCAAGATGCTTTGCTAAAGTAGATAAATTCCACATCCTGAAATCAACAGATGACTTTTTAAATCCCTTTTTAACATCTACATAAATGGTTCCCGAAGGCCAGACCAGCTGACGCACAGAAAGCAAAACAAGGAATGTATTATTTAAAATTACATATTCTTAACATATTTTAAAAGCAAGACAGGTCAATTGCAAGCACTATTTTCCGCTATCAGGATTTTTAGAGTTTATGATAAACCCAACTACCACTACTATAGCATGTATAAGATTTAAGAGGTAAAGTTGCCGCTTGAATTTTCCCCTTTCACATACCATTTTGCTGCGTTCCAGGTGAATCATTAGACGTTCATTGGCTGATTTTGGTTGCAATTTTCCAGCTAAGGACGGTCAATTTTTCAGATTTTTATTCACATGATTTTAAGAATCGGGTTCATGAAAATATTAATGTTTGAGCATTAAAACCGTGGGCCAAAAATATATCAGGATATTTCCAATAAATTTTACAGTGGCAAAACGGCACTTATAGGTGAAAGAAACAAGGTCATCAATAAAACAATAACTTAATGAATTTTAAGTTTCCCATAAAGTTAAACAATCTATGGGATAATAACAAAATGCTTTTATTCAAATTGACTATCAAATCGAACTAGATAAATAATATTGCAAGTCGAAACACTCGATCATGCCTGTGTAATGTTTCATCAAAGTGTTAAAAATGTCATTTATTGGCATATCTCGAGAAATTAAATAAGCCATTAACCTGCCACAACCAAAAATAATTAACAGATAGCTTAAAGCAATGAAGTCATAAAATTAACGTTTATTATACAAAGCCTCATTTTTCAAAAGGTATTATCAAAAGTATAAGATGATTGAACTCTGAATGGTTAAAAAGAAGTATGAAAGAATTTAATTCGGTTTACAGTTCATTCAAATGTATTATGCATACTGGCTAAACGCTCACTGAAACAGCTGAAACAGCGTGTCCTCATGATTATGGATGCACAAGTACGTCGGATTTCACAGAAATTTCAAAAACATAGTAGTCATTAGTTGAATTTTGCAATATCAGGCAATTTAATAATAGTTTTATGCAGTAACGGTAGTGCGCTTTTTTGTTCCTTTTAAAATATCGATCAGCTCAGTATCTAGCCATAGTCAGAATCAAATGGCTCCCAACAGTCTTCCAGACACATTCGAATTCATACCATTATACCTGGGTAAATTTCGGTTGAAATGAGATCAAAAACTACAAAACTGACTGCTAATTTAAATAAAAAGCATAAAATTCAGCGATATCAGCAGGAATTCGCAATCGGTTTTTCATAAATATCCATTGACGACAAAAAATGAATTCTGATCACTTTAGTCCTTCTACTGGTATCTTAAACTCTCATTGCATAAACCATTAACTTCTACATTTTATCGAATCTTTCATTTGACTATTTCCGGGCTGAGTAGGTATGTTAAGGCATTTGACAATGTTAAAAGAAATCCAACTGACTTTGTCGAATTCAGTAAAGACAATGATTCGGAAACCAATTTTATAATCAGAAAATAACACAAACAACTTAAAATTATTCGGAGTATCTAATAATATATTTTGGTTTTTGTTTTAAATAGATGAAAATGAGCTGTTGTGTTGTTAGTTATAGAGTTTATAAAACGCAATACCTCTTATTTCTATATTGTTCCCAATTGCTTCTCAAAATTTAAATACCAGAAAAAGGTGGACCTTTAATATCGTTTGTCGGTAGGTTAGGGAGTTCATTGAAGCAATTATCATTTAATTAAATCATTAAATCATAGTTAATTGTTCTTGTTTTAATTCGTTTTTCATGTACCACCCTTTAAACTATATAGAAACTTTTTTTCATTTTTCATACTATTGAAACAAAGTAAGCTTCTCAATGTCTATGTCATAATTTGGATTTTTCGAAATAACTAGCTGCTTAACTGTATACGATTTCTTCAGAACCACTTTCATGGCACATTTTCATAGGATCTAAAAATGGTTCACCCTGCCTAATGTTATGGAATGAAAATTGCTCATTAACGGCAACTGGCAATCCAACTGAGTTTACTATCTTCCGACCACGAATTTTGCATTATCAAAAGAATATTTTTAGCCTCTCTTATGATGAATCCGAATATAGGAATGTCTACCCATAGTCTACCCATACTACTCATTTAACCAAGGGTTTCGGAACGCTAATTCTAGAGTCCATAAAAGTCAAAACCAATTAAATGGAAAAAGCGGAAACTATTCTCATAAAACGGTAATACTTTCATACTTCAATGCTGAATTTCAACTAAACTGATTAGTGATGGAGGATGAAAAAAACTTCTTAAGGAAAAAAAAGAATTCGCGTTTCTAGAAAGTAAGTATAAAGGGAATGCCAATTTAATAACCCAGTTTTCCTATACGCTTCGTAATTTCCCTAGTTGCTTTAAAATTGCCTGCCTTCGAAAATATGATCCTGTTCCAGAAAACCGTTTGAAAATTTCTACAACTGCTATTGATACTACCTTTGCACGACACTGTAAACACATTGAGTTCATCCTACTTATATATGAATTTACGTTAAGGCAAATCTGAATTCCGGACTCTAACAAAACTGAAGAACTGTGTATTACTTTATAAGGATTCACCAAACTGATGAGCTGTCTGATGCCCAATCCACTTCTTCGAAATCAAATTGGAGCTGCAGCACCCCTAATGTTAGCAACTAGCAGTCTTTCTGTACGTATGCCCAAGGAACTTATTTCCCTAAAAATATTATAATGCATATTTGTCGATGACCTAGTAAGCATGTCTCTAAACATCCTTCACTTGGAAACTTTGAACTGCATGGTTCTGTTTTGCTACTTCATACATTAACTGCTATTTTTAAATATCATTCTTCCAAAAAGCGTATTTATTAATATATGCTACTCAGAACGAGCACAAATGCCTAAGAATCTACATGGTAGATATCGTTTTAGTGTGATCCTTTAAATTCTTTGTTCGTCTCAGTGTAAAATATCAGAAGTTGTAGATTCACTGTAGTATATTGCTTTAAGGATATTCATCCATAGCCAAAGGGTGGGAAGTGGTTGTCGAAGTATAAGATTTCTCAGGAGTGTTTCAATGGAGGTTGAATTTGTTGTGATTAAATATAAAAAATTAACTTTTAATATCTGAATACATGCGTTTGGAATATAAGTAATGTAAGTAATGCCGAAAATGAACTGCCTTCCCTGATGCAAATAACCCCTATTAAATCATTACTTTAAATAAGTTTGAAGTTAAAGCATTAAAAATGAAGTTGCCTTGACCATTATTTAACTATGAAATGGACAAATCTACCAGTTTTTTCATAAAAATATTGACAAAAAGGAACATTTTAAGTAAAGTACTAATTTGTATTTACCGCAATTTAGTTTATAATTCGAAACAATAGCAAATTCGTGGTAGTATCGGGGGCTGCAATAGTTTGGTTAGCAAGTGATGATTTGTTTACTGGCACAGCTTGATAAGCAGAGACACAGCCGCAGATAGCACAGCCGAAGAGTTAATCACTCTGGAGCCAGATGTCGTCGTTGAGTCACTGTAAGGTTTAGTTGCTAATTTTCTTTTCGTTATCATAGTCGAAGTTGACGTTGTGAACGTTGTTGACGAAGCAGTAGATGGTGTTGTCGTGTTGGTAGGCGATGGTGTCGAATTTTTAGATGGTGCTGTTGTGTTTGTATTCGTTGATGAGGTAGTTCCTCCGTCCCCATCATCCTCATCATCACTTTCACTTTCAGAAATTTTATCTTCGACACTTTTACTTTTTCCAGGCTCTACTAAAGAAGATGTAAATTGGCACTCGATTAGGAGCACCACCGCAGCAAAGACTAAGAAAAGCCCAAACTTCATGGCAAAACTTTCCTGTTTCTCAACGGATGAGGTGCCCAGCATTTATACTGCCTAAGGGAGGGGGCGTAGACTTTTCATCCTACGCAGAGGAAATTTCACAGAAACGAGAGCTGTAGTGGTGAGATGCAGGAAATCGAAATATGGCGCAATATAATCTTTGACGTCAAGTCTAGCATGTTTATCGAAAATTTTTAATAATGGAACATATCCTCAAATATTGCTAAAAAACCTGCACAAAAGAAGTACTGCAATCCCGCTTTAGACAGTTGTAGAAGGTAAGTGGAAATTTTGTTTAACAAATACTGGATTTTCAGGAGGACTTTTCCAGTCTTAACAAGAGATAGGAGAAAAGTGCTTAGGCCTACAGTTTTGTGCATATTTTGAAGAAATTGAGTCCCCAATGTAACTGGTTGCATTATCGATTATCAAAAGGAACTGAGAGAGTTGAGATACATGGTACTGCTACTCAATTTAAATGTAAATAAAAACAAACTTTTAGAATATCAAGAACAACGTTTACTTTAAACCTAAATATGACAATCCAGAGGGAAATATAAGTTATCAATGTAATCGATCTTTACTCAGCTAGAGGTGAAAGATAAATTAATAAGTTGTTGCAGTTATAGAAACATCAATTACTGGGTTAATTTTGTTAATAAAATGTAAGATTCCTAAAAGTTAAGGTTTAAACTCGATCAACCACCTTCTGAAGCTCTTGATATGTGAGATAAACCTATTTAAAATAATTTCAAATAGGTTTCCAATAAACGTGTTTTGTTTATAAATCGCTTTCTCTTTGCATATTGGCACAATTCACCAGATGTGGCTTAGACATGAGCAAAATTATAAATTCGGGATATGCTTGCAGCAATTGAAATAGGTATCTAATACGAAGTCCGTACTGGAGATTCCAGTGTACGTGCTGGGCATCTGGATCATTAAAATGACTGATTTTAATGAATACATTGAAGAAAATTTCGGTTCTGTAGGCATCTCAAAGTCATTTGTCACATAGTTATATTTTGGATCAAAATTAGGTAATCATATGATGCCAAACCCCGCTCTTGGCAGTGAAGCAGCTAGAACCGTTTGGGAATCCGTTGAAAGAATAGGTTTACCATATATCCTTAAGTCACGACAAACAAACCGAGAGGAATATATGGCAAAGTAGTTATTATATACTGGAAGCTTCTAAGTACTCTATTACCGACGCCCATTGAATTTTCAAAAGACTATTAGTTCATTCATTCGAAATAAGATTTAGAAATGTTGATAATGGTCCCCGTATTACTATGAAATTAATCAGGACAATCTTTGATTCTGTTGCGCATTTATTTTTACCTATGAAGGATAGAGACGGTTTGGACTAAAGATGAGTTATGGTATGCGATTCAGCAAAAGTAACCAAAAGGCAAGAAGTGGGTGCCAAAGTATAAGATTCATAAGGAATATTTCCGTTAAAGTTGAATTTGGTTTAATCAATCATAAAATTCTAATTTTTATTTATTAATTTAGGTGCGGTTGAACTCTTTCCAGAAACTGAAAGTTGGTTGCTGTAGCATATTTCGTAGGAATCTCCTAAGATGAACTTGCACATTTTTGTTAGCCTCGTCCTTGACGGACGGGAAATTTTGAATGAGCCTGATTTACATAGCTCTCCTCCTCTGTTTCCAAAAATGTATGAATTGTTCTTCCACGCCATCTAATTAGAATAAGTTGCGTTTGCCCCTAAGTTTAAAAGATGAAAATCAACTCGTTCATATCGTGATTAAGAAATCAGTCTTTTATTTAAAAATGTGAAGGATAGCGATGTCTGCTTAATACTATAGAGTGTTTTAAATCGGAAATTAGATGAAAAATATTGTGGTTATAGAAATTTCCGCTAACTCCCTTGTCGTAAATTGAAGTTAATCAAACTGACTTAGCCATGTGATAGTAGGCTAGAAATAATCGCTAGTCATTAACTTATCTCAAGCGGCATCAGAAAATTTAAAGATATTTCGCTGAGTCGTGATTCCTAAAGTGCATGCCACTAGAGACAACGTAGCTTAGTTAAAGCGAAATCTTTGGATTCTGCCACTGTGACTTTCGTTATTACAGACATGCCTACGCTATACAAAATGTGAAGCAGCCTCGTAGGCAAAATTGTATGGGAAATAACTCTTATCTCTCTTCAGGAGAATAAAAACGTTTTATTTCGGGGATTTATATATGGTCTTCACCATTCTCTAGAAGAACAGAGCCAGCTTGTGGCGAAACATTTATTAATGTTTCTGTAATTCAAGGAAAAGGTAATTAGAGACTTAATAGCTTTCTTGGTCTAAGGAGTATTTTAGTACTTTAGAAATATATGTTAATGCTTATTAAAAAAAATACTGTTTATTATCCGTTCTCCTCAAATTACCAGGGATTGTATTCTATATTGGCTGATTTAAGCTTTCAGATTCGAGAGAACCCCTAGAAAATTTGAGAAAGTTTGGCATTATCTTAGAAGGTCCGACGTATTCACTCGTTAATTGATTAAATCATTGACATTTTACAGGATTTTTTACAGAATTCGATGTTGAATGATTTAAAAATCACAAAATCGACAAAGACGTTGTCCTCTTAAGCACGAGTGTGTATTTTTGATGCCAATAAAATGTCTCAACTTCATTTTGGAGCTTGTACAATGTTCACATTGTCATGGAATTAATAAAAAAGTCCTGAGAGAAGATCAATGGAGTTAATGGTTTGGGTTCAGAAAAGCTGATTTGTAAATAAGGTCCAGGATTTCTTATTCTTTCATTGGATGGCATAAGTGCTAAGAGAATAAACCCAGACAAAACATAAATTCAAAATACAAAATATTGTATGTCATTGGAGAGAAATTTGATCACCATGTCAAAGAAATATGCTAGTGACCGCGCTCATGGATTATAGAATCCACTATGAGTGCTTATTGCATTAACAGATCTTAATTGGTGCTATATTTGAACTGTATTTATTTTTGGTATTTTTGGTCCTTCTGGAACATCGGAAGAAGGCGAATACAAGTCGCAGATAGTTCACAAAGTAATCTCTTGCTATAAGGAGGGAGAAAAGAAGGAGTCCGTGCGAAAGGGTTCTCCAGAGAGTTCGTGTGAATACTTGAGGGCAGGTTTTTGGGATTCGGTTGACTTCTTTAATAAGTAAACAAAGGGCCATTTATTTAAAGTTTAACTCACTTAGAACTAGGCTTGAACCAGGGAAAAAACACGCAAGCTAATTAAGTGGATATCTATAGGTAGTAATGTGTTGATACTCTCGGGTCACCATCGGGCCACTACATACGACGTTTCTGTTGAGATAAAGACATGCTTTGTGGGAAATTCTTTTTTTAAGATTTAAATGTCTCGTATGGTCAAAGTTAATGTAAGTGCCCTCATCTCGCATCAATTTTTGCTACAGAATTCATCGCTTGAGCTCATTTGTGTATTTTGTGAAATGGCAATGAATATATCTCTACTGAGCAGAATTCAGCAAGCACACATTGAAGACATCGATTTCTTAATCAACCTTTAGAGATTAAAATAGAAATTAACTTAAAATTTTTGTTGGATTATCTATGCATGGATCAATTTCCGGTTAAAGTAGCCACCACCACGGTTTTCATCATCACTAACACTTTCATTACTACCTCCAATGCCATCACCAATTTCTTCTCGCTTCTCCAAACTTACTGTGGATAGACATCCGATTTGGTGCACAATCACAACCAAAACAGGGATAATCCAAAACTTTATTTCGAAGGATTCTTATTTCAGTATAATTAGTAAACACAATTTTTATGCTACAGAGTAGAAGGTTCTGCTTTTAATTCATCCTAATCAGATGAAATCATATAGGCGTTGGCTTTAGCAAATCAGTAAAATCTGGCCACTAAGCAAGTTCATCTCT
The DNA here is from genome assembly GCA_030710315.1 of Anomotaenia brevis. Lineage (NCBI taxonomy): Eukaryota > Metazoa > Platyhelminthes > Cestoda > Cyclophyllidea > Dilepididae > Anomotaenia > Anomotaenia brevis. The sequence goes on from JAUOZQ010000201.1 coordinate 58,189, forward strand.
TCAACAATTGTATATGATGTCTTATTAAGAACTCGTACGTTGGAGACATTGCGTCCTGACGCAAGAACCTCAGACATGCAAAAGTACCTAAAGACATCCAATTTTATCTATTCTTGGAAAATAAGGGTTAAATTCACGTTGTTAAAACCTGTATGATTACTGATTTAATTTTACCTCCTTGGCCGCTTATTCATTTACATTGTTGGAATAGCGACCTATTTGGTCTAAGTGGTTGAAGGTTTTGTTTATTATAAAGTTGCATTAAATGATGTAATCAGTCAATCTGTTAGATTTCTTGTAATGATTTGACTCCTTGGCATCTGGGATTTTACCAATGGCAATATTAAACAAGGGGCCCATATTTAATGAGCACAGGTTTAAACCAAAGTGAATTGTTTTCTAGTAGTTAGACGATTCATCAATGTCTTATCTATTTTTCTACACCTTCTATTGGCAAAGTACACATTTTTGTATGATGCCTCTAGTAGCATGCATCATATAAGATCCACCAACAGCTAAATGCGAACAACAAAATTTTCGGTGAAATTTAAAGTTTTATTTATAGCGTGTCAAATATCATACCTTAGATCCCTTACATTAAGCTACGTTAGTAGAAGAAAGATAATTATCGACGACTTGAAATCATCGAAATAATATAAACAATGGAATCGGTGCTTTCAGGTTATGTATTAATGTTTACAATGTATCTTTCCGCGTTTTTTAAGTACATAAAGGGGAGATCTGTAGCGGATTACTACAAACAACGAACTATCTCACTGAAGTAAGTAACCGGATCCGTTCGGTATCCGCACCGAGAAGATAGTAAGGCAGAGATGCGCGTTAGAGCAAGTGTGTATGTCTGTATTTAGGATGTGAATGCTAGGGTCTAAATAGGCCACATCTGATTTCTACTAAGCAGAAGTCGTTCCATAATTGGTTGATGGCGAGTTGTACTAGGATGCGATTTGTTGTGCTTGGCGCTTCCTATTGGGTAGCCGTACGCCACAATACTCCTCCGCTAGAGCGTTGGTAAACTTCACAATGGAAAACGCTCGATAAATAGCTAATGTACAAATTCAGTGAAGCGGGATGAGAAGATTACGGTACGCCCGCAACGTGTTTTGGTTTTTTGGGGTTGCACACAGTAGCTTTAGGGTTGCTTGGTGCAGTATCGGTAGGTAGGAAGGGGAGTTGGCTTGGTTGGTGTTTAGCAGAGAATCGAGAAAGGCTGGCTTCGACCTGTGGTGAAAACGATCGTCAGGTTGAAAAAGCTGAGAAGGTGAGCTTTGGGTGTGCCTGTGGGTCTTGCTGGATTGGCAGGTAAGGCAATGCTTGGCCCATTGACGAATGTCATGTTGAACGAATGCTTGGGTGTGACAATCCAAGGAAGTAATCAAAGATCTTCCGGCGGTATAATTGCGGGACGAAAGGTCTCGGCTTGCCAGTTGAAACATCACAATGGATCTTGGCGTCACTGGTGAGGATAGGTAGGCAATCGATTCTTAAGGATGGATTGGTATTAATTTCCTCAAAGTCTGGGTCACTCTCTTGAGGGGCAGCAATTTCCTGAAGGTCGAAATTTGTTTCGCCGATTTGATTCAGTTACATTTGGGACATAGCATCGGCAACAACATTTCGACTGCCATCGATGTAACGGATGTCGCTTGTGAATTGTAAGATATAATCTAACTGTCGGATTTCACGTGGGAAATGGTGATCGGCTGAAGCACCGCAAGCATAGATTAGTGGCTTATGGTCGGTCAGGACTGTAAACGACCGTCCTTCGAGAATGTGCCGAGTAAACTGCAAGCAGCTCTCGACCAAAAGTGCTGTAACTTGTCTGAGCCGGATTCAGCTTCTTCGAAAAGAAGGGCAGTAGTTGGTTTTGGCCTTTGACTATCTGTTGTAGAACAGCTCCGATAGCCACTAGTGGTGCATCTGTTTTCAAGACTAACTGAGTGTCTGGGGAAGTATCCAGATGACATAGTGATATTGCGTTCGATAGGTGTTTCTTGACTGAGTTGGAAGCAATTTATGCTTCGGGTGGCATTGTGAAATGCTTAGGGTTTCAGTTAAGCATGTCTGTGGGAGACTGAAGGACCTAAGCACAATTTGAACCAATCTACCGTAGTAGTTCGCCAGGCCAAGGAAACGTCGCAGGTTTCTAACTGACTGAGGTACAGGGTAATCCATGATAGATTGAGTTTTCTCAGACCTTGGGCGAATACCTTTTGCGTCGATGTGATGACCAAGGAAGTCAATAGCTGTTTGATCGTAAAGGCATTTCTGTGGATTGATTTTGATTCCGTATTTATCCAGACGTCCAAAAACTTGTGTTAAATTATGCTTGTGCTCTTCAGTGCTGGAGCTTGCGATTAGGACATCGTCAATATAGGCATAGACAAAATCTAAACCTCTGAAAACTTGGTCGATAAATCTTTGAAAGAACTGTGCCGTTTTACGTAATCCAAAGGGCATGTGCAGGAATTCAAAAAGCCCAAAGGGCGTGATTGCGGCAGTTTTTGCAATGTCTTCATGGACCATAGGAATCTGATGATAAGCACGCACCAGATCTATTTTTGAGAATAGTGTCTTGCCGTTTAGATGTAGCGAAAAATCGCGCAAGTGCGGAATAGGGTAACGGTCTGGAACAGTGATCCGGTTTAAGGCGCGATAGTCTCCGCATGGTCTCCAGTCACCATTTTTCTTTGCGACCATTTACATGAGGGAAGCCCATGGACTATTGGAAGGTCGAACGATTCCTAAGGAGACCACGTGCTGAAATTCCATCTTGGCAGCTTGAAGTTTGTTTGGGGGAGACGGCGTGCCTTGGAATACATTGGTTCACCTTTGGTAAAAATATGATGTTGTACTTCATGTTTGACTTCTGCGATATCAGAAGTGGCATTGAATAGTGATGGAAATTCATGGGGGAGGAATGAAACGTTGTCACTGATGGGATGTAGGAACTATAGGCCGATTGGTTCGACAGCATTAGTGTCGCAGGCGACCTTGAGGGAAGTAAGATTGTCGCCCAGTAAACGATTCTTGACGTCGACGATCAGGTGGAATTTAGATAGGAAATCGGCACCAATGATGGGCTGGTGAATGTCAGCGATGAGGACAATGAAAGTCGAGTTTGAGAAATTTCTGATTGTAAGTGGCTATCCTCGACTTGTTAGCCGCTAGGAGATATGGACCGGTTGGATGTAAGTGGTGTTTTTCTGTCAATCGTAGGAGAACACTCACTTCTGAGCCGGTGTGAACCAGGAACCTAAGGGATGAGTTCCAGCCAGTAACGTATAGGAGGCGACTAACGGATTTGCCAGTTGCAGCTATCGCCATCACTGACTATGTTGTTGAGTTTCCTCGGGTTGGCGGACTTGGTTTTGGGGTCCTTACACCATGGACCTCGAAAATGTTAATACAACATTTCACTTATTATTAGTAATTTACGTTCATGGAATACGAGTAAACAATTTAAAGCATTAGCAGGTCTATATTAGTACTAGAAGCTGGAATTGTTCGATTAGCATGTGATAATTGGGACACTGCTGAAGTTAACACAGCTTGATGAAGTATTACGTCCTCTGCACCTTGATTAAATTGGTCCCCTTCCACCACCAAACTAAATATATTTTTTTCTCAAATGCCTGGATCTCTATGTGGGGGTGGTAATTGTCATTCCACTCGTGACACATCAACTAAAACCGTCACCAAAGTGTTAGTTGAAAACTGGATCTCTATATTTGTTGTCATAACCATCACCACTACTGACAAATGATCGCAATTCGCCTCGTGTCTGTTTCAGCAATCGAGCCCTATCCTCATGACAAAATTCCTTACTATTCACATCAAACCGATACCAGCCATCACTTGCCCTTGTAACTCGTGTTAAGGATCATTTCAAGTTTATTTGTACTATATCTACGTGTCCAATACCAAAGTCGTGTGCAAATACACACTGAACTCAAAATCTTCAATTTTTTTCATTTGAGTATACTGTGCCAATAGGCCCTTGCAATCGCCTTAGGAATAGCTTGCAAATTCCCGGTGGATACAACCCAAAATCTTTATTGTCGATCGAAAGTGACTAAGGAATCGACCATCACTGACATATTGATAGGGGCTCTTTGCCACCACATTTCAATTTATTATAAAGTTAGGATCTGGTGTTATATAATGTGCGTTTTATTGAGATTATCTATTCCATTGAATAGTAATTCATGCTTAATCATTTGCGATGCGTTTGACCAGATATCTTTACACCCTACATTTTTTAGCTTCCACAAACCTTTTACCTTATAACATAGCCGTCGGTGTACGTTGTGTGCCATAATCTAACCGTCGAAGTGTTGCCTAAAGGAGCGGATACCGCAAGATGGCAAGATGTAAAAGCATTTTTGAAAATCTTCACCATAATTTTAAGTTACATCAACCTCTAGATTCTACTTCATTCGCAAAATACAGGATCAGAGCGACACACCTCGATTTTGCAGCAATTATTATTACAGACTAAGAAATATTCAACGCTATTATAATCATATAATAATTTTTCATTAGTACACACTGTTTTGGCTTTTCTGTTTAGTTTTTCAACGAAATACATATTTATCAAAAAATATAGCACCCTCAATAGGATAATATAACCCGAGGCCTTTTTAATGAATTTGTCAATAGAGATTTTATTTACCTAATTTACCATTTAATGTAGTTCCAAAAGCATCAATCGATAGGTTAGTTTTTAAATAAAATGATGGATTTTAAAAAATATCAAGGTTTAAACTCGATCAACCACCTTCTAAAGGTCTTGATAAGAAAAAATAAACCGTTCAAATCAATACTTTAAGAATCAGAGAATGTACGTTGGTGACTTATGACTGTAAATATATTTTTATTTCTCATTCCTTTGCGGATTTGCACTATTTATTTTACGTCTCTCCTCGAGATGTGCAGCATTATGAATTCGGAATAAGCTGGCAGCAAATGATAAAGGTATCACGTACTAAAACAATACGGGAATTTCTAATATAAGAGCTGGGATTCCGGATGCTTAATTTGACTGATTTAAATGAATAATTTGAAGAAAATTTTGATTCAGAAGGTGTCTTAAGGTTATATGTTACTACGTTATTTGTTGGATCAAACGCAGACAAGCATGTGATGCTTGTCTGCACCCACCCTTAGGTGTATGAGAGCTAAGAAAATAGACCTTTTGCGAAACATTTTGTCTAGGTCTGTTCAATGAAATTGGTTCAACATATACCTACATGTCACAACAAATCAATTGAGAGGATTGTAGAGAAAGGTCGTTAAAATATACAAATAGCTTCTGGCTACTCTAGTAGGGGCGATCACTAAATTTTCGAAACACTGTTAATTTACTCATTTGGAATAAGATTCATTAATGTTGATAGTGGTCCCAGTAGTCCAATAAAATTGATCAAAAATGCCTTAATTTGCTTGGCTACTTAATTGTGCCTATGTAGGACAAAATGGGAGTTATTTTGGAATCCCTATTTGCTAAAAAGGGAATCGCAAAGTAAATAAATTAAATAAAAAATGTGATTCGTTTCATTAGCTTTATACGAAACGAAGGTTTCATCTAGGTATGAGACAGGGCATACAATTCTCCAAAAAGAACTGAAAGGTAGCGAGCGGGTGTTAATGTATAAGATTTCTAAGGAGTTTTTCGATTAAAATTGGATTTGCTGTGATTAACCACAAAAAATGTCCCTTTTCAAGGACTGAATACATGCTCTAAAAGCGCCCTACTGCTAACAACCAACCAGTAACATTCGTTTCACTGATGGCAAGGACAACGATGCAACCACCATTGAGTTACAAAAACGCAGCAGAACAATTTATCCAGAATTCACAGGTATTACCATTCTCAACCATTCAAATGCCTACCTATCCTAAGTTGTGGACGCCAAAATCCACGTTGACCATAGAAAGGTCTTCGATCACTTCCATTGTTTTCAACATCCAAGTATTCACTGTACATTAAAACCCTTTATCAACAATTTCGTTTGAAGGAACCTTCGAAATGACTTTCATCACTAAGAAAAACACCGCCTCACTTGTCGATCGAGCAAATTTCACTTATATATTCGTAGTTAACTACCTCAATTTCCTCAGTCTGATGACCGTTTCCGTCCATTGCAGTTTGATTTTGTAGGACCACTTCGACCACCAATCCTCCTTTACCAATATACAAACCTGCATATATAACTTTACGAGGTGGTCAATTGCCGTTCTGCCACTCGAAACCTCATCTGAATCGTTGCAAAAGCATTAATGAAAAAGTGGCCATATTCCGACAGGGAATCTCAAATCCCTTTCTCTGCTTTGATAAATGAGCCAAAACCTCGGTTTCACTCACTTACGAACTGCAGACCACCATCTCGTCTCTAACGGTATCTTGGAACGTTTCCATCGAAAACTATAAACTGACGGCAATTTTGCTTGGGTGATTCGCTAATTTTAAAGAGTCTTAATCCCACATTTTAAAGAGGTTATGATTAATTCACAGTGGTTCTGCATCCATGTGTGAAACACAAATTCCAGTTTAGTTTATAAGTAATGCATGAGGTTGCCGAACATGGACTGTCTTCCTTGAAGCAATTAATCCCTATTAAATCATAAATTTCAATAAGTTTGTAGCTAATGCATTAAGAAAGAAGTTGCCTAGCCCAATATTATATCTGTGAAATGGGAAAAAAACCTACCAGTTTCTTCATGAAAATATTGACAAAAAAGAATATTTTATTTCAAAGTACTAATTTGTAATTACCGAATGTTAGTTAATAATTCGAAGCAGTAGTTTGGTTAGCAAGTGATGAATTGTTTAATGGCACAGCTTGATAGGCAGAGACACAGCCGCAGCTGGCACAGCCGAAGAGGTAATCACTCTAGAGCCAGATGTCGTCTTTGAGTCTGTGGAGGTTTCAATGGCTGATGTGGTTTTCATTGACGAAATCGAATTCGACGTTGTAGCAGTGCTTAAAGAAGTAGTAGTAGGCGTTGTGGGCGTTGTGGACAAGGCGGAAGATGGTGTTGTCGTGTTGGTTGGCGTTGATGTCGAATTCGCAGGTGGCTCTGTCGTGTTGGTAGGCGATGGTGTCTAATTTGCAGTTGGATCAGTCGTGTTGGTAGGTGTTATTGTCGAATTTGCAGCTTGCGTTGTCGTGTTGGTAGAAGTTGATGTCGAATTTGTAAATGGCTCTATCGTGCTTGTATTCGTTGATGAGTTAGCTTCCGTCATCCCCATCACCCTCATTCTCACCACTTTCACCTTCCGGAATTTCATCTTCGACAGTTTCACTCTTTCCAGGCTTCATTAAATCAGATGTAGATTGGCACTCGATTAGGAATACCACCGCAGCGACGACAAAGAAAACTCAAACCTCATGGCAAACGTTCCCTGTTTCTCAACGAGTGAGGTGCCCACCATTTATACTGTTTAATGCAGGGGGCGTATGCTTTTCATCTTCAACAGGTGGAATCTCGCAAGGGTTAGAGTGGATGTGGTGACGTGCACAGAAATCAGAATACGGGGCAGTGCTATCCATAGTACCGCGTTTTGCTGATCACATAGTTTCAGAAAGTTGTAAAGGAGCATATCAAAGGCCTAAAATAACGATACGCAAATCAGGGACTCTAATTCAATGTCGATCACTTTTCCATGGCACGTAGGAAGATTTCATCAAAATAGTAATTGACTTTCAAGAAGAATTTCCCAGCCCTAATGAAAATGAAAATAAACTGGTTGACCACTTTAGGATTAAGCAAGATAGACGATTGAACCATCGAGTCTAAAAATAAATCTAAACAGTAAATTTCGCTGGCTGCCAGAATAAAATTAAATTCTATAGTGTGAAAAGATTAGCAAAGTCTTATCTATTTGATAGCGATATAACTGTTTAATGTTACTAGGCTTTAAATTCGAAGAATGGAGTCCTCAGAAACTAACTGCTCTTACATTATGATAAATTTAGCATTTTAATGAACAATATTCTAACAAACAAAGATTTTTTATTCTTCACTCGAAAAAGGGAGTAATGGCAAATATAGACAAAGAATTGATATGTAGAATAGATTTATGAAAGCTTGGAATTGTTTAAAAAGAGCATTAAGGACTTACTTTGCATGTACAAAAACTGATAGTTGTAGACATCCTATAGTGCAATTTCCCATATCTTGCATCTTTATTTTAGTCAAGAGAAGCGAAATTTATATTTTAATTATGGGAAAAAGCACATAAGTAATGATGGCTGGTAGATAGAAAGCAGAATCGTCAAACAACAAGATTAACATAGCTCAAATTTAGTTATCGTAAATACTGTTAGATAATTCATATCAAGGCTCGAATTCTATCATTCAACTATTTCTGGTGAAAACCCACTTAACTGCCAAACACAAATCTGTGCAAAATATCTCTTTGAGACCTCCTAAGAACAGTATGCAGGGGTATTGATGTTTTCAAATATCCCTTTCATTTATAACTTAATTCTTGCAAAAAAGATGGGTCGATGTTATTTGACTGCGCTTACAGAAATTCCACCTTGACATGGTTGAACTTGACAAATAAAGCAAAAAAGTTGGATTCGGAAGATCCTCACATAGTTGTCAAAAAATGGATTTTTGAATCAGTGAGATAAAGGCATGTGATGCAACTATGTGAACAACGAAAATCACTGTTTAAAGGGCTCTTAGAACATACTAGAACCTCTGAAAGGACTCATTTTGTTTTTGATTTTAAAGTGCATGCCACTTGAGGCAATCGGTAGTGCAGAAGATTTTTGTTTTTTTTTCTGCTACAATGTCATTCGTTATGTTCGATGAGCCACACTCATTAAAATGCCCTACTGTCGGTATTTATCGAGAAATGTATAATTTGGTTCCTGTTAGAGTTTGATGAAGTCTTTATCACACCTTGAAAAAAAAACAAAGTGTGAGTAAATGCATTTATCAGTCATTGTGATTTGATGAAATATTAATTTTGGACTCGATATCATTCTTAATGAGAAATGCTTTCACATTTCATTGGTATCCACGAAAATTTCAATCAGGGGAGGAAACAAGAAAATATCATCGAAGACTCCAAATTGGATGTTTACTCATGCGTTTTCTTTTAAACGTTACAGGTGGTTTAGGATTCTGAAGGTCTCATTAACCGACAGCATGAGATAATATGAATAATAGGAAGAAGGATTTCTCTCTGATTGTGGATTTGGTGACGGAAAATTGATTTGAGTGGAGATGCTGATGAGCACAAAATAGAGCGGCTAGAAGGCACTCTAAATGAGGTTTTGCCAGTGTCTTTACCCTCCATTGAGCAGTTTGTGGTGAGATACTTTAAAAATTACTTCCTTTTTCGTCTTCGTTATTCCTAAAAGACCCTCGCTATCGCTAGAGGACCGGCTTACTAAACCCAGATGCGCAAACGCAAAATACTTGTTGTTTATAGCAAATGGCACTAAGGAGTCTGTCAGAATCGAGAGATTGAATCCTTCCCACTTGGAATTTTGTACAAAAAATAACCCTGATATTTATAAATCTGCGTATTGCTCTTCTTCTGCGGTCTAGGTATTTGTTTTAAGCATTATTAATGTTAAGGCTAATTAAAAAATATGTGAATCAGTCACATGGTAAGCAAATTTTAAAATACCCTATTCTTACTACTACTGATGTAACATACTCTTGAACCAGAGCATGACTAACTTCCTATGAGGCAGTGAACGAAATTCTCTTACAGTGGCTATAATATTTGATGACTTCTAGCTTGAAGTATATCAGTATGATAGCAAAATATTTTCACAAATTGCTTAAGATGCAATTAATAAACGTATTTTGATATTAATTTGGTTTAGTGAATTTCGCAATTCAGATGTCTATAAGCAAAATTTCGAAGGAGGTACTGGTTTATTCAAAATGGCCATGCAATTCTTGAAGTAACACCAAGTCGTACTTTGGAACCTGTGTAATGCTTGAGGTGGCCGAAGAGGAAGTACATATACCCATAACAAATTCAAAAATTTATGTTAATTTATACGAAGTTGGTGAAAATGAAGTTGCGAGTTTCGGCATTTTAACTCATTAGAAGGGATAAACCGACTATTAGCTTTATAATTATATTAATAGAACGCATTTTTTTATTTTCTACTAATAGCTTCTATTCAACGTTATCCAGGTAATACCTTAGAGCACTAACGGGTTCACATTAGCAATGGAAGCTTGAATACTTTGGTTAGCAAATAGTAAATCTGTTTAACAGCACAGATTGATAAGAATAAACACAACTGGAGCTAACAGCCGAAAAGGTAATCATGCCGGATCCAGATGTTGTCATTAAGTCTGCGGAGGTTTTCGTTGTTGTTGTTGATGGTGTAGTCATCGTTGCTGGAGTTGTGGATGAAGTCGTAGTTGGCTCTGCAGAAGTGGTTGACGAAGTGGTAGATGCTGTCATTGACGCTGTAGTAGTTGATGACGAAGTTGCAGACGGTGATGTCGACGTTGTAGTCGTTGTTGAGGACGTGGTGGATTGGGTTGTCGTCGTTTTCGATGATGATGTATTTTCGCCAATATCACCCTTATCACCACCATCATCGGTATCACCACGAGAATTTGAGTCGTCAACGGGCTCACCATCTCTAGGATTCACAAGACAATATGCAGATTGGCACTCAATTAGGAGTACAGCTGAAGCAAAGACGAAAAAAGCTCAAAATTCATATCAAACGTCTTTTTGTTTCTTAGAGAGTGGGGTGCCTGCCATTTATACTGCCTTAGTGAGGGGGTGTAAGCGTTTACAAAAAAAATAATGGAACATGTCTTGGCAACTACCTGAAATAACGGTAGGCAAAGCAGGTACTGGATTTGAATTTCTTTCACCTTTCCATTGTACGTCGAAAATGTTCACAAATAATGCAATTATAGCATCCAGGAAATCCTAACGAAAATGGTAATAAGCTGATTGAGCACTTTAGGATTGAACGTACCTCAGAAAAATTCGTTGAGCAAGAGAGAGGATTGAATTATTAAATCTGAAACAATTCTGTACAGTAAGTGTCGCTGGCTCTTATAATGACATTAATTTCTATTATATAAAGAGGTGAAAAAAATTCTTGCACATTTTATACCGATAGCAGTTTTTGTAAATCTTAACAGGCTTTACATTTAAATAATAAGTATAAAAGTCTGGAAGATGAAAATTTAACACTTTATTAGAGATAAAATCTTAACAGTTATAGTGTAAAAGTGATTAGACACCGTATAGGTCCTCAAAAAATTAGCTTCTGTTTTATTAAGTTATATTTATCATTTTAATGAATGAAATTATAACAATCATAGAGTTTTATACCACACTTTAAAAAGAATGTAATAACTTTTTAAGCTAATGTGTTAGGTAGATTTGATTTCGAAATTCTAGAATTGTTTTAAAAGCCTAATTATGACCTTACATTTCCGTATGTAATATTTATAGCTGTAGACTTCCTATAGTGTGACAACATAATGCGTGATCCAAGATTTGAAAATACAATATAAATGATGTTTTGTCCCCGAAGATTATGTTAAGTTAGTTTTTACTAGGAAAGCGTTACCAGGAAACCCCTCATTAAATAACAGATGCCAATAACTCCAAAAGAATAATGAAATAATAGAGTTTTGAAACCAGAGGAGTTCAAAATTGCATAACCGCTAACATACTGAAAGAATGCTTATATTGAGGCTCATCGGTTAAGAAATGCATCCTTAATAAAATGCTAATGTTCGGTCCTTATTCCCTTTAACATTGATCTCTTTGAAAGGAGCTAAATGAATAGGATCTAATGACGCTCAGAATGTCCACTAAAAATCAGCTCATTTACATTTAAGCTCAAAAAATTCTAGGGAAATCGTCGATTCGAAGCCAGCTAAAAATGAATTACCTTGCTGGAAGGCTTAAGAGCTCCGTCCTTGAATAATGAGCATGTTCCAAACCATTTTGAAGGGAGGCGATAGACAAGGCTCAGCTTAAAGTGTATATATTTACGTAAATTGAAGCTTTGAAACGCTTTCTGTTCGTATATTGAATTAAATAATTATAAAATAAGTAAGTGATTTATTTTACACAATTCATAGCAAAAAGTAGACACAAGGTTAAACACAATAAGACATTTGTTACGAATTTCTACTAACCATTAGGTACTAGAACATATTATCTCGCTAAAGCCGCATATTATGAACATGATTTGCCTGATCCCTTTTTGACATCCCTCAGAATTCTACCAAATTTGCCGAAATCTTCAATCAATTTAGAAAATAAAACCGCAAAAGGCCCATTACAGCGCGTGTCGAAGTTCGCGAGATGACGTACGCATCCTCTACTAAGACGCCGTTCGAAGCCGCTGCGTCCAAAGCCTTTAGCCAATAGGTGCATGTGATATGATGACGAGGGATTCTAGCAGGAACGATGATTAGACGAAGAAGGCGGTGAGTCACGAGTTGAAAAAGCTTATCTGTACGAGGCTCTGTGTGAGCACAAGCAGCTGTCCAGTACCTATTTTGTGCTATCGTGACGCTGACTATGCGTAGTACCTAGCCATTGCACTAGTTCATAAATTATATCTGATATCGATAATTAGGTGCTAATTTATTTCTCGTTGTACACTTGAAACTACAAATTTCATGGTCAGTACGAAAGGCACATGATAAAATATTATGCTGTCGTTGAAAACCTATACAGAAGCATAACAGTCATTGCTCAACTTCGATCTACCAACTGCGACAATGAAATTTATTCCGATTTCCCCTTAGCAAAAGACCAATTCTGTTTAGAGGTTCCGTATATTTGTCAATCTTTGGCTTCTTATCTTGCAACATTTGTTGCAATTACCCAAGAAAACTTTATTTTACATATAGTTAAATAATGAGCGATTTAACGTGAATTAATCTGGCCTATCAGATCCATTAGAAATTATCTCTCTTACATGGCTTTTAGGGTTTTGAAATCCTGTTTGCATTATCACATCTACCATCTGCATGTGGTTTCGGTAACTGACGATTTCATAAAAAATATGATTCCTCTCAACTCGCCTACTACACCCTAAAAGACCTTTAAATCAGTTGCTGAATGACAATTGGTTGAAGGTAGGCACGTGCTGAGTAGCGAAGGTCGAAACATCACATGATGGCTTATCGAAATAGAGTGAGAAGTTTCCTAATGTTATAAATCTTTAAATGTCTCACTTAACGTGGAAATGCAAGAATTGTTGCCAAGTTCTCGTCCCTTATTTAATGCTAACAGCAATGTTCGTCTCTTTCATTTAAGAATTCAGTGTCTAGTAAACTCAACTACAACCACAAAGACCAGAATTAAATAAATCTTGTTTCACGAATGCGTAGCCAACTGTTAGACGATTTTCATTATTGATCGAGAACCTGATGGTTGGAAATTTCATGATAATAAAATTATTTATAAGTGATAAAAAAGTCTCTGACACTTTATTGAAAGCCGAGTGAATGGAAAAATAAGGTGTAATTTGTGAAAGTAGATCCCATTTAGTTTTAAAATGCTCAGGTATAAGGTAAACTTATGTCTGCAACAATTAAGAAAGTAATTGTATGGAGAGAAAACGAGATACAATGTTCAAAATGATAAAATTGAAATATTTGTTATGTCAACAGCACAGTCCCCTAATCATTTTTTTTCTCTGCAATCCTGCTCCTAAGATGATTTCTAGTCGAAGATGGTAGCGTCATATCCGTCCAGGTGTTCTGATGTAGCCGCAACAGAATGATAAACTATCCCTTTGAAGGTTTTTACAACAACCGATGCCCGTTGTGGACTGTTTCGGAAATCATCTGCAAACACGTAAGCTCTTATTATGAAATCCTGCTTTGTAGGAGGAATGAGTTGTGAACCGTTCCACCCACAAATGTTTCAGCTCTAGATCTTTTTCTTAATGTTGGATGTGGGGTAGTGCACTGAGCAAACTTTGACAGAACTCATGACTTGCTCCTTTCCCTTTTTATTTGTTTAGTACTCATTTCAGGGTGTTGTGAAACGTTTCTCTTCACAGACGGGTTGAGATACGGCAGTATGCTTATGTTTTAGACGTTGGTGCATTATTGTTCAAACCGTGACTACCAAAATGGTCAGTCATTATCAGACTCGTTAGTTCCCGTTACATGTAAGAAACCACGAGAATCTATCTTTCCGGTTTACTGAAAAAAAAAATTAAAATTGTTTAGCCTAATATATAACCACTTTAGTGGCAGTTTGTTAAGGAAAATATAAAGCGTGTGGTGTTCATCGATAAATCTGTTAATATCCCTCTGTCTTATTTAAAAATAAAAACTCTCTGTTTTTTTCAAAAGAGAACTTACTTTATCTCCATTTTTCATATTTTAAAACTGGTGATTTTATATGACCTTCTTCGTTCCACAAATTTACTTTAACAATGGGTAATTCCTCTCCATTTTCAGTCAGGTCCTTCCGAAAGTGCTTTTTCCAATACTTAAACCCACATTCTTCTAAAAATTATCCAAAAATGCAAAATGTTTCCAACCCGTTCGAAAATTTATGATGAAAATTATAATGAAATGAAGCCATACCAAAATTTGAATGAAGGAAATTTATGCGATTTTTGATTAAGGCATAAGTGTTCTTTATTTAGATAGCATTTGTGTTAAAATAAATTGTTGCATTAAAGAGTATTTGGTAATAAATTAGAAGTTCTAACCAATATTGATCTTTCATTGGAAGTTTATTATAATTCGAATCATGAGTTTTGATGTAGATGAATATGCTTCTCGATGCGTCATTTATTTGCATAATTATTTTTTTAATTGCATACTGATTCTACTTCGTTTATCCAGCAATGAATTTCCTCCCGTACAAGGCCACTGAAATTAGCGTAACATGAACACTTCGATAAATAATACATTTTATACTTTCTCATCCAAGTCTGTAATTCCTAGCGAACAAGACCCTAAGTTTTAGCTCTCACAACCCAAGATTCAGTGACATTTAAGAAGGTCTTAACATATTAGTCCCTGCACCAAAGTTTGCATTAAGTTCATCATTGACTTAAGAAGACAAAGGGGTATTACGCCCAGTTGGTAAAAAGACTAGAGAGTCTAGAGTGGCATCATTTCAATATGACTTCACTTCTGTACTATGAGTAACTTCCGCCTCTCCTTTAACAGTATAAACCGACTTTGAAAGTTCTGTGCCAGAGAGGCACTATTAGATTAAGTTCCGATTCGTGTTAGAGAGTTGTGAAATGTATCGAAGCAGATGGAGAAAGCACTGTTGAACTTTTTTGCGCAGGAGGATTGAAATATTAACTCTTAATTGAAGAAAGGTACTGAACTAAATTCAGTAAATGATGAATAAACCATGATGGGAACATGTTCATAACAATATAAATGAAATATCTGTTTTATTATGGAAAATCGATTGAACAGTTCAAATTGCTATCTTCTCGATTCGAAAATCACAGGATATAGAGGTAGTTGGAGGAACTGTCTGAAACGAAGCGTAGGAAACTGATCCAGGTCTCTTCCTAAACCTTGAAAAATAATAATTACATCAGAAAAATTTTAGCACCATTCATAGACAGTGGTAAGGATTTTATCAGGTATTAAAATATTTGTAGCAAGCTTTGGATAAGACACTATGAATATTCTTCCTAGACTGTGTAATTTAATTTACCATCAGAAAGTCGAAATCTATAGCTCACTAGCAATATTTAGACAATGAATCAAATTAAATTAAAATCACAAAGGCTGGGCAAAATATGAAGACGTCTTGAAAGAACAACAAAATACATGTATATTAATGTGGTGTAGTTCCACATTTTCCGGTATTACTGCCTCAATTCTCCGAGGTATTGATTCATACAAACTGTGAATTGTTTCCATGGGTATTTTAGCATATAGTTCATTGAAAACAACCTCAATGACTTTTGGAGACGATGTCGGCAGAAATCGACTTCTTAATTGAATTCCTGAAATAAACCATATTTAGGTATGGAGATTGTGGTGGGCAGGGAGATGCTCAACTTCATTATAATGTTCCTCGTGTCATTCTTTAATAATTCTAGCTTTAAAGATTGGTGCATTATTAGCTTAAAAGATTGCGTTCCCTTCCGGATGCAGCTATTGAACAATAGACCAAGAACTTAGTCACCTGAAATTCCTAAATGATCTTGGCTGTTAATTCTTCTAGCATGAAGACAAGCAAATCATTAATCCGCCGGATTTCCAAGAAATATCACCAGGACCTTGACATCACATAACCCCTGACATGTTGTACGGTTGGGAGAAATAAGCAGTTTTGATTAAACGCCTCTTTTGGCGGTCACAAAAATCTCTGAACAAAACATTTCCTTAGTATAAGTTATCTATAATCCCTGAGGGTTTTCCTCAGTGAAGACACAGGTCGTCTTTATTTCGATATAAGGGGTTGTGTTCAAATACAAATCAGTTATTACATCTCAGTTTGACCGATCTTGTCATGTAAAGACTACACTTATGATCTTTTTCTAGACGAACCATCAGCCCTATGATTTTCACTAAGATGTATTATCTATTCCCTCTAGGAAATGCTTGAACGTTTCAATTTTCAGAGAAGAAGGGACGACCGCAGAGGAGTGTTTATTTGCAAAGGTGCAGAAATCGAGAGCGACTGCGATAGGCTTGGTTAATATGACCTACGCCAAAGTGGAGAAGAGGCGAGAAGATAGAACTATTCTATTTTTTAATTACGAGGGCACTGGTCTTTGTATAGTGTAGTTTGCGTAGGATGAATATTGCACGCCCACTCTTTTCAACAGTATAAAATGACCTCCTTTCACCCTGAGAACTAAGAAAGTTGCACCATGAAGACGGTGATTTTCTCTGTTATCGTCTTTGTGGTTTTCATAATCGGCTGCAGTTCTGTAACTGTCGTCTTGGACAACAATGTCAGTCAGAATAATGTCACTACTAACGGGATGACATCAAATGAGACGACGTCATCTAATGCTAAGACCACCAATGTAACGACGTCAACTGAAAGTTCCACAGCTGCTCCAACTCAACAACAACGCAAAAATCGACTACAACAAACAATACAACATCAACCTCCACAACCACCACCGAAACAATACCCACATCCATAACGAAACCTCCTCCAGCAATTACTACGACGACTTCCACATCAGTAACGGAGGTGACACCAACATCTAATACATCTAGCACGTCAACAGTTCAAGCCGGCTCATCCAAACTGACTGGCAGTTCTGAATCATCGACAGGTAAAGAAGACTCAACGACAACATCCGATTCAAGCTTGGCTGAAATTCCGGCTCACTTTTTTACGGCTGCATCACTTTTCATCGTAGTTCACTTCTAAATTGATTGCTATTTCCTCAACTAAACTTTTTTAACTTTGAAACAACTAATTTTTTTCCTGGAAATATGATAAACATCTACTTCCAGTGAATTATCTGTTTGAAATATCTCTTTTATCAAACGAAATCATATGATAAACCTCGATAATTTCTCCTTTTCTTTGTCTATTGTATCTCTGGATATTTTTTAGAATATACGTCATACATTTACCTGCTTCCGATTGCTAAATCATAAAATGGATAACATGTTTCTGAGACGTTTCGTCAATCAAAATTGCCTTGAGATGATACATTCAAAATCAGCTCTTAGAAATCTCATGCCTTAAGCCACATAAAACGGGATAGCACTAACTATTAAACTCAATAACCAATGCTGCAAACCAAGACTTGTATAACGAATCCGATAATATTTCCGAGTTTCGGGCTAGGCATTTTATGCTATATTGTTCATTAGGTGATCTTAAGGATTCTCGAAATGATTGAGGGGAAGTTCCTGTGTTAAAAAAACCCAATGTATATCATCCCAGATAAGTATATATTCCTTGTTAATTCCATCCAGTGTCCCTTAGTAGTAATCTTTTGGAAATAATAAAAAGTAATTTCAATTTTATTTCAATGAAGGCAATTTTATTTTCCTATGTCTTTCTTTTCTTTTTGTAGTAGGGGTAATCTTTACTACCGCATTCCAAAACACTTTAGGTAATTTCAACATTCATGGATTAAATGTTGACCTGCTAAGGCTTACCTAGGGGTCTTCCTAGGTAGCCCAATAGATTATACCATCCTAATGCTCTTTTAATTGACAAGCATATTAATGTCGAATTCATAGTTTGATAATCATAATGAAGAACAATTCTTTGCGTACTTGCTGATTGTGGTAAAGATGTATGAAAAACCTGGGCATCGTAAATGCAAAAGCAATGTAGCTTTAAATAATTCCTCTAAAGCATAATTTTATGCCAAACTTACTATGGTAAGTAATGCCCCCTCATTGGAATGTTACTGACAAAAAATGAAAAAAACACAAGCAATTGCCAAAAAATTTCACTGTTAAACCTAGTTCTTGTAAATAAACTATGAATTTTTCCACTTAGGTTAACTGATGTACAAATTGAATCCTAAATATTAATAAAAGAGCTATTAGATAAATTTAAAGGATGATTTAGAAAGTTTTTAAATAATGACTTAATGAGCTCAGGCATGCCATGGATAGCCATGATTCCCCTTGTTTGAATCTAAGCCTTAAAATGAGATAGAATTGTCCAACTTTCAACATTTTCAAAATTTCAAAATTCTTATCTTCAAAATGACTATTTTTTGTTTTGATCTCCTACCTCATGACATCAAAAACCTTAGCTTAGCTAACTATTACGATCGTGCTTGAATCTTCGAAGGTCGTTCATATATTAATCGTCATTGTTGAAGCGCTCTTGATGATAAATGGTGCCTCATCCACGTTTAAAATCATTTCCTAGAACAACCAAGAATTAACGCTATTGCTTAAATAATGTTAATGTACAAACATTCTTGTGATTGCTGTCTCCATTTTAATACTCTATATATTGAATGGTTTGGTCTATGTTTCGTCTAATCGATTTCAACCTGCCACTACCAATAACTAGTTTAAACAAGTTCCTGCTCAGGTCTTTAGTACGTGGTCACAGTGTGAGTTCGTACTTTTCTTTCACGACATTTGGCGGAGGCTACCTATTTAGTCATTCTCTCTCTCTCCATACACCTCAACTGATAAAACAAATACAATGTCAGAGCGTTATCCTAACATTAACACTTCTCGAATTTGTTCAATGTATCAACAGATAGGCCACTTTTTAGCTAAAACGAAGTGCTACAATTAAATCACTCTTAATATAACTCCACTTGTTCATTTTAAGTTATATTTAAGAGATCATTTAAAATCAGGTAGGGCAAATCAATTTTATTTGTCAGAAAGTCTCGAATAGTAAGTAATACTTCAAGATTGTTCTAATATTATTTGAAATGCACCAGCAAATGCTAATTTATTTTACAATTTGGGTATCCAGAAGCAGGAGCGTCAATTATTTGAGCCCACTAATCCAAGAATAACTGAAAAACAATATAGAGGTAGTATACGGACCATCTAGACGCATACAACCAAGAAGTATTATGTCGGTAAGCATTTTAGGCAAATTTAAGATGAAATCAATATGAGGATGCATTTTTTAACACAGATCGGATATAGATACTAATGATTTATTAAGCTGCACAAATATTTTACTAAACTAAACAACACTCCTTCTTATTAGTTATTTTCTAGGTGTTCCTGCGTTCAAATAAGCAACTTATTTTGAATCTCTGAACGCTTTTAGGTCACCACCCAATTCGGCAACTGTTGCACGCCTACATAATCACCTCAAGGCTTTTCACATGAATTAACTCATTCCAAAAGGTATCATATCTTTACCCATAAAATGAATTTTTTGAAGGAGCTGTGAAGATTTAAGAGAAGAATTTACTTTTAGTGGATAGCTACTCTCAGATTCTCGTCCTAGATTAATCCGCTACTTCTGCTAAGATTAGGAGACTCCGTGCCAAAGTTTTCATTAGATAGCTGCCTATAAGAAGTGATTACAGGGGTGGTGGTTGACCTATTTCTTCGGTAAATGGATTGGCCAATCGAGCATTTCCGAGTCATATTTCATCGATTATTTCAGGAAGACATGGCAAACGCCGTGTCATTCAAGCCAAATTAACGGATGATTGACTTTGCACTATGACATGGTCGCCTTAGCATAAATATACCTTTTGTGGCTAAACCCATCAATTCTACTTCGTGATATTTTGTTTATATTATTAGACGATATTTTAATTGTCGACTAATTTATTGAAATTAATTAAATTGGTAGAACTTTCCTTCCGTCAATGCGGGCCACTACCTTCGACTCTTCATCTTTCCCTTCTTCATTTTTTTATGTCAAAAATCACATGGCAACAAGTCCCCGTGTTCTCTTTCATCTCCTTCATGCTTTTACATGTTACTTAAAAGTATAAATATGAAAGGCAAAAAACTCTCAAGCTTGACAGTCGATTCGCATCCCATTCAGTAAATTTCGGAGAGAGCTATCACTAAATCTATAAATCCTAAAGACTATGTTTGTCATATAGTTTTTTTAAGGCTGAGTGACATAACATCATTCATTTTTAATAGACACTCCGTGAACCGTTGTCACTTTATACTAATTTACACAAATCCACATCTCAAATCCACATCCACAAAAATGCTTTTAAACAAGTTGGAATTTTACTACAGGCTAATTGATACTGATCAAAATTATGGTAAACCGAAGAGCTTGTGAATCTTTGACACTTCATCTTACAATTTAAAAGATGTTAATTAAGAGCAACAGTCGTATTCGCTAGAACTTGATTTGTCTACCAAACAAACGCAATCTAGCTTTTTTTCCTCTGCTCGTACTCGGGATACACCGTATCATCTACCTTGAATTAATTGTTGAATGACTTTGTGACAAGCTAAGCCAAGCTTAGCATAAACATGAGATTTGTAACTGGACCAGTCTTTTACTTCTTCATACAATACTTTATTATTTCGAACAATATTCATTCAGTAAAGAATCATTAAATTGCTAGATTTTCCCTTTGTAAAACAATTTTGTCGGGGTTTCGACTCTCCAACACTGTTGCGTTTTCAAGTTGAAAATCACATTCCGATTAATCACACTGTCCTCTTTTACCTGTTAATTGAATTTCGATATTTTAAAACATCAAAGAACCGCTAAAACTTGCCAATCGATTTTATAGATCTCCTTCATTAGGTTTTCGAGACTGCTATGCGGCTCTCTGACTAACCCCCCGCATTCTCATCACCGGCCCAGCGTGACTTCAGCTATGCATTCTAGACAACCTAGTTGCTATCATGTTCTCAAGCTCAACCTTGTTAATCGTAATCTGAGTCATGCCCAATATTCCTCTGCCACCTGAAACCTCTTGAGTATACTACCCAAACACGCATTTTAATAGCCAGTGTTCTTGTGCTCACGTTTCCAATACACACTCGCAATGTCGTCTCATATTCCATTAAGCATGGAACCGCTAATCTTGTGACACGTCCTAGGAAGAATCTTAGTTTTATTTTTTCACCTATGAAAAGAATCTAAATGTAGTTATCCCACTACTGATAAAGGTAATTTCTTCAAATGTAAAAGAATCAGTGAAGATTCCACTATCCACAGTATTTAGATAAAGTTAAGAAATCTCTGTTTACTTAGCACACTTTGCTCACTTAGTATAATAAAAATATGTTTAAAATTCGTGCACAGATTGTGGCATTTTCATGTGACAAGGCGACTATTTTCAGACGATTTTCGTTGGTTTCATGGCGAAATAAAAAAGATTGGTAGTGGGAGTTCCAAACAGCTATCATATCTATGTGATTTTCTTGTCGAAAACGCTTAGGCTTGTGGCGGCTGTCTGACAAAAATACACTGTTAGGTGAAAAACGAAACGGTTGTCAAGTGAAAAATTATATGGCCTCGATGCATGAAGTCGGTAACAAAAGCTATATAACAAAGTGTAAGCGAGTGATCCAAATACAATGGTCTTCGTAACTCATCATCACTTTAAAATTTGCCTCTATCTTTACCTGGATGAAATGAGCTTTGATCCTACGGGAAAATGATCGACTCCTTTGAATAAAGTTATGAAAAATTCTGCTTCGCTGTTTAAATCTAACTCTTGAAATTCATTTTATTGCACGAGAAATCAAAGAAAGCTTAACTTAAGAAAAAGATTAAATTTACCAATCAGTGGATACAGAACAGATTAATATACGTTCAAGTTAAGCGGCGAGTTTATTTTGAAGGGAAAACAGTAGATGGATGCCTTTTTTGTTCATTTTATCAATGTCTACATAACCTAGCAAACATACAAAAAATCTTTAAAGATTCCGACTTCATTCCTTTAGTGAATTTAGTGCACATATCGAAAAATAACGCATGTAAAGGACACGTTGAGAATAAATTGAAAAGAATTTTTAGAACGCATAAAATGACTAATTCTAAGTGTACGTCAAGATAAATACGACGATTCCATATGCCGGATGATCACTTAAGTCTAAAAGAATATCGGCCTGTTTTTTATGAAAATGCATTACAATTGACACTCATAAATTGCACAAACATTTTGCTCTTCATTTAATAGTTATGACCCTTTGAAGTAACTTCAGTTAAATGGGAAAATGATTCCAAATTAAATGAACTGTGAATTTAAGGCCATAGGTTCGATTATAATAAATCGTTTATTATGATAGTGCTCTTTGCATTTATAATCAAAGGATTTTAAATCAAACTACCTAAAAATTAATAGACTGCTGAAGTGGGTGGACACAGAGTTCTCATCCACTAGAAACAGTACTTTCTAAAGTTCTGAAGGAGAGCAAGTTAAATGAAATCAGTGTAGTCAGGGTAGCATACACTTCTATTGCTTATTTCGGCTCCATTGACACAATGGGGTATCATTGCGAATATCTTACCTTCAGTACTGTACATTAGTTAAATGTATTCCTCGCTGGGCTCCAGTTCAATCGCAATAAAGATTGGTTTCATTTCCCACTCCTACAACAAATATTTTGTACGACATTGAATATCTAAAGAAAACTATCAATTCTGCCCTTTGCACATAAATGAAACTCACGAAGCCTTGAATTATTTCGACCGAAGGAACATTATCGTCTTTAAAGACTGCTTCGTGGCTGGCCTGTCCTCCAATTAAATCTTTATTGATTGAATTATTTTACATGAATTGATTTTACATATGTTGTCTCTCTGTCTTTGGGAGGTAGATGTGAAGCATTTGTGCCGTTGAACTCCCCCTACCATGTCCTTCAAAGCAGTCGGGAAACGCACGCCAAAAGTAGATGGAGTAGTTGAATGAGTCATGCAGAGGTACTAGCTGTGACAAGGGAAGAAAGTCGTCCGATATTACAGGCACTTTGCACTTTGGGATTCAACGAAAACTGTTGCCTCGAACGTTTCATACGACTAGAACATAGGATATATAGACTAAAAATGTTAAGACACCCGATTCGTTTGTTTGAACATTGGACATCGTTTCAATATCGCTTTATGCACTTACGAGCCCAGCTCAGTCCATCACTGCCTTTTAACACCGCCTTTTTTGATTGTTCTAACATATGTTGCAACAATAAAGCTTTGTTAATACGAGTTTACCTATTTAGGTATAACGCCTCTCTCTACACTTCTTCTACTATTGAGAGAGAAATAACCTATTGCATCCGTTTCGTGCGAGATTCTATTACCCAATCTGCATGAATTTAAAATTCATTACTTTTTTCAGTCCCAGATCCATCTTTGTTGAAGTGTTGTGAGAATGGAGATTTCCGCAGCTAATTCACAAACAGGCATCATATGAATGTGTATTTTTCTTTCGTATAAAACCTTGTGACCCGTTCCTAAAGAGTACTTCTTCAAACAAACAAATTAATCTGCACAGTGAAATAAAGCAGCACTAGGAGTTAACATCCAAAAGGCTAATGCCTTTACATACATATCGTAAAAGGTTAATTATAATTATAAATGTTAAGGAGATGAATCCTTATTTTAAAATGTTTCACTACGTGAATGGATTTAGGATAGGCTCCACTGCGTGAACCGAACCCACAGAGAAGTAAGAAAGATTCACCATGAGGTTTTTGATTTCCTCTTTTTTGGTGGTGATTGCCATCCTAATCAAGAGCCAATCTGAAGCAGCTGTGGTAAAGCAGGATGGAGCTGGTTTACCTGAAAATGGCAGCAGTGTAAGCACGACGGGATCGACAGCAACAACTCCGACGACTGCTCCTTCAACTCAGACGACTGCATCAACTACGCAGACTACAGCGTCGACGACGCAG
Organism: Anomotaenia brevis; assembly: GCA_030710315.1. Taxonomy (NCBI): domain Eukaryota; kingdom Metazoa; phylum Platyhelminthes; class Cestoda; order Cyclophyllidea; family Dilepididae; genus Anomotaenia; species Anomotaenia brevis. The sequence goes on from JAUOZQ010000201.1 coordinate 82,480, forward strand.
ACAACTGCATCAACACGGACAACGCAAACGACGGCATCAGCACCTACAACGCAGACGACGATGACTTAATCCAAATCAACAGCACCAACATCATCTGGTTCCTCAACTAGAGGAAGCACTACCATGTCCACTACCCAGTCCTCTCAGACCAATCCCAGTGAGAAAACAGACTTAACAACAACATCTGGATCATGTGTTTTTCACTTTCCTACCCTCACTGTTGCAGCTGCACCCTTGCTTATTAAGTTGTTCTATTAAAATATTGATGTCTGCCTAAGCCAAAACTGTTTGCTTGTAAATTCCTTTAAAATATAAAAAAACACTTTATTGAGTTCTTTGAATAAAACAAAAAGCCTCTTGATTGCTAACTTTCAGATCTTTGTTCATTAATATAAAATCGGAATGGAATTCTAGGTTACACAATTTATAATGATCTTTTTACCCATTCAGGACTTGCGAATTAATAATTATATCCAACAAAATGTAAACTTTACTAGTTTGGTTCACAAGTGTGTATTGTCGATTACTGGCAAATACTTTGTACTGAAAAGTACACATTTGGTACATTGAAAAACTGACTTGTTGTGCTCCCAGAAGTGTTAATAAACAAGTCGAGAACTGAAGGACGCACTTCGGTTGGGCCCATACGCATGGAGTGAGATGAGACTGACTTTCTTTTCAAAAATTAAAGGCTCTGTGGATAGCTTAACTTCAACTTCGATGCTTCCAGTATCTCTGAACTACCGAATCTAACACATGAGTTACTTCAACTTCTTTCTGAAATGAATGCATATCAAATGTTATAATCTGTTTATCTTATCCTATGGGGCCGTTGTGTAAAAAGTAATTGTTTGACCCAAAAACCTTCACAACAGCGAATCACTCAGCCGTTTGGAAGATGAACATATTTCCTATTGCACCCTGTATCTGTAATTAATGTCTTTCAAAAGGTTGTTTCATCTAGACAAGGCATATTTCTTCATTATAGCAGATAGTTTGCATGATGGATTAAGTTCCTGTATGAGGCCCCGTTACCGGAGGGCACGCGAACGTTTGTCAGAAGCGCGTGATTGCGTGATGAACGCACTCAAGCGGTTTCGCGTGGTGCAGAACAAAGGGCATGACTCGACTTGGATTAGCGAATGGAGGTTGATTGACTCGGTAGGTTAAAAAAGAGAAGCTGGGGAGCATCTAGTTTGTCGCATCTGCATAGCTGACGTCATGCTGAGAATAAGGGCTTAGTCAGACGGTTAAACATTCTTGACGAGGATTTTCAAATCTGCTGATTGACGATTTCATATTACCAACCATAAATAAGTTCATGACTAACCTTCTAATTACATTGATGGCCAAAGATTTTAAATCGTAACAAAGGCAATGCCAACTTTTGCGACGAATATTTTCAGTATTTTCTCAACATTTTCGAGGTCGGGTTTTCTTATATTAAAGTGACAGCTGAATGGCAGGTTGATATGCATAAGCTTGCATAAATTTATGAAGGTCGTCATGGTTGCATCAATCGATTTCCTCTCAATTTCAGCTTTCTCGCAATAGACCGAAGAAAAATTTTTAAATGGTTGCTTGAGTAAACAAAATTCAAGGATATTTCATTTTTAAATTCATCTGTGAGAAGCTGATATATTTACTCCATTTAGTCTATTCAGGCCTACTCGATCCTTGTAAAGTGGAATGCTGGTCAAACCCTGTCTTTTTCTGAACTCTTACATGAAAGTATGCCTGGTACGCGCATCTACTAACTCCGGACTGTACAAAGCTGACGTGCACATGGCTATATGGGGGCTAAGCATTCATACTTTTCAATTTATACTGCCATTGCGCATTAAAGGCTTATGTGTTAATCATAGCGGAAAAACTACGTTCTCTGTATCATAGGTTTGGCTATACTTAAATTAAATGACCACAATTCAAATGGCAGGTAATTAGCTGCTTAAATGAGGCAGAACATTCCTATTAAGTCGAGTTCGACTGCTTATTTGATGCTGTACAATAAGCATTCTAAGAAATTAAGCACCTTTATTTCAAATTGACTTTCTGTTTGGAATCCTATATTTATTAAATTGTGGTGTCCCTATAGTGGCCTAAGGGTATTGTCGTCTCGTTTACCCCGGTACACCCTTAACC